>WYDI02022456.1:0-55405 GCA_009867235.2 Psittacus erithacus
TCCGATCTCCACCATGGGCGCTGCTGCCTTCAGCGGCCCGCCCGCCCGCCCGCCCGCCGGGAGCAACCCGCACCATTTGGCTGGCGTCGGAAACCTTCCCTCGGTGAGCGAGTGCGTCCGACTCGAGCTTCCCATCTCCCGGGAGGCAGAAAGCTTTTCTTGCATTTATCCCCTTTGCCACCACTCAGCTGTTGCGCCACAAGCAAATTCAGTCCCTCCTAGATGTTTCTGTTATTCAGCACGCGTTAGTCTGCTGCAGGAACCCTCCCCACTTTCACCCAACCTCACAAGCATCAGGCTTCCTATTGAAGCTGAAAGTGCTGTGAAGTTGAAAATACAAATGGTCAGAGCCTCACTGGAGAGCAGTTCTCTGAGGAGAGATCATGCACTCAAGGTAAATTATTACAGGGTTAAGAAACATTTTCCGCACGTAAAGTTCTAAGAGAATGCTTCACACAACATGGCACCCAAATGCAGCAATTTCCACCACACATGGACCGTCCCTAAACTTCATCCACCTTTCCCTCCTCCAGTCTGAAAACTGAGGTGAGATGTTAGGATGGGCTTTTTAAGCTACGTAAGAATGAGCAGAAAATGCGGAGGAAATAGTGGGTGAGGTGCTGGAGGTAGAAGAAGAAGAAAAAATCTTGAGCAGCTCATGACTGCAGGCTAGAAGAAGGTGATGTCAAACGTAAGCCATTATGGTTACACATATGGTTACAGCAAACAAAAGCTTGTATGCTTTCATTGTAATAACAAAGCTAGGCTTTGACATTCTAGTTTTCACATTAGGAGACAATAGTGTGATGACCAAAAGCTATGCATTATTTTCTCATAACTCTTCCTTAACAGAAGTCCATCAGAGAGTATGGGCTAGCTGGAAAAGCTATAAAGTTATTAATTAGGTTTTGAGCCTTTCAGTATCTGAAGGGGGCCTATAAGGATGCTGGAAAGGGACTCCTTATGAGGGACTGTAGTGATAGGACAAGGGTAATGGGTTCAAACTTAAACGGGAAGTTTAGATTGGATAGAAGGAAGAAGTTCTTTACTGTAAGGGTGGTGAGGCACTGGAATGGGTTGCCCAAGGAAGTTGTGCATGCTCCATCCCTGGCCATGTTCAAGGCCAGGTTGGACAAAGCCTTGGGTGACATGGTTTAGTGTGAGGTGTCCCTGCCCATGGCAAGGGGGCTGGAACTAAATGCTCTTAAGGTCCTTTCCAACCCTAACTAGTCTATGATTCTATGATTCTATATTTCATATATTGTACTCTTTGACCTCAATAGTTACTAGTATTTACAGTAAAAATCAGTTCAACTTTGAGCTCAGGTTACAACTGTACAGATGGCAAGTGTTTAATATCAAACATAATTTCAATGTGGCACAACTCAATAAATATAGAAGCAAAATAATGATTTATCTACTAGAAGCTGAGGTTTTTTAAAGAAGGTGACTGCTTCTAATGGAGTTGAATTTTGCTAAGATTAACACCTATGTATGTTCCTTGTGATACATAATCTTTATGGACCAGGTTACAGATTTAGGGGCTCCTTTACTCAAAAGAATAAATCACCATTTGCAGTATTTGGATTGATTAGCATTGAGAAAACCACTTCAACTTCTGTGAATCTACAGAATCAGGGATTCATGTGGCTTATAGGAAAAAAGTGCATTTATTTTCAAGAATAAAAATAATTTTATTAATTATCCTTTCTGCAGCAATGTCTCTATAACAGTGCACAAATGTTACTTAAATGAATACAAAAAGTCACATGCTGAGTAATAGTTTAAACTGATACTTGTAACCCAGGTATTCTCAGGTGTTATCTTTCAGTTAGAAAAATGGTAAACGTAATTGAGTGAAAGGCAGAAATTGTTAACTGGCTTAAAAAGACTATTTGTAAATCCTGTATTTTAGGTCACATTCCAACTGTAATAATGCAGAGAGGAGTGTATTTTTGGTTTGGGAAAAGGTCCAATTTGCCACTGGATACATGGAAAACATTTATTAACATAAGCTGTAGCATGAAATGGCAAAAGCTGCCACAGAATTACATCAAAGCTTTTATGACGTGTAGGAATCAAAGTACAGGTTAAGAAAACTTGCTTTCTTAATCCCATATATTGCTTTGATACACATGAAAGGAATAAGTTGTATCCAGTAGAGGAACTGACCAGAAGATTCACATTTATTTCTGAGCCTTGAAAAACACTGAAAAAAATAAACATTTCTGTTTATGATATATTTCATCCCCTGTTGTTTTCTTATTTTTGATTACAGTCAGGTTGTAACTATTCTAACTACTGTCTTTACGTTAAGCAGCTCAGTGCCTCACACCCTGATGACCTACTCCAGTTATAATAATCTTGTTTATTTAGAAACATCTTTGCTGTCTAGCCTGGGCAAGGATGGCTATTGATGGCTATTGTTATCTCATTTGAGATAACAATCAAAAATTACTTGTTTATAGTCTTCATTCACCAAATTCCTAAATTCCCTGAAGTGGATTTTATGATATTTTAACCGAGGTAGGAGCTGCTGAAAATGGATTTGGAATGGTACTAGTGCCAAATCTTAAGGAATAGTATTTATGGCATGGTTTTAACTTTGCAAAATGAGTTTAGTTATAATCTTTGAAAATTAGATCCTATTTGCCTCTGGTTTGTGTCCTGTCTCTCCAGGAGTGTTGCTGTATCACTGGCTGGGCCTTCTGCTTTCTGTGCAGGGAATGCTGTGGCACCACAAGCGAGAAACTGAGCTTCTGCATCAGCACTGCTCTTTTGTCACTACGGTTTCTCACTCAGTTTAGATGAACTTGACCTCTGATGTTTACAGTTGCACATACCATCTTTCTAAAACATGATACAGTATTTAGGGTACATTATGTTAGAATGGAACAAAGCTTCTGTGACTCCTTGCGATGTATCTGTTCATCTCTTTGGCCTGTAAATGTTGAGTTTTAGTGACAGGATTGAACTGGCAATACACAGTAAAGCTCCTCTTCTTCCCTTCCAGCTATCTCAGATTTTTGCTTCAGATTCTAATTCTAACCGTGATCATTTTACACATTCTGTCTCCTTCCACTGAAGTCAGCAAGAGGTAATGTTGGTTCATTAATTTCTAACCAAGTCTCCAAGGTAACCAGGTTCATGTGCTAACAGTTCTTGATATTTTTCTAACAACCCCAAATCTCTTAGTCCTGTATTACAGAGAAACAAACAATTTTCTAAGTTAGAGTGTGTCCAATGCAAGTATGACAATTAAAACCATACACATTTCCCGTTTGTCCTTGTTATCTCAGCCATGCTTGTTGACCTAAGAAATACAATGTATCTATTTTATTCTCACTGGCTTTGTTGGAAAAAATGAACAGATCTTCAGGCACTTTCAGATCCTTCTGCAAGTCTGGTAAAGCAGAAGCAAACTTTGTAAGAGAGAGATACTCTTTGTTTAAACTAATTAGACTAATTCCTTGGACAATTTGGAAGAAAAAAGTGTAGCAGCATTTTCAGAAGAGAGCTGTATTTGCAGGGAGAGAATGACACATCAGAACCCTCCAGGAACAGAGATAAATGGAACAAAGAAGTGGACAGGATATGATTGCTCGTTAAGATCAAAGCCTTAACTAAGCTATTGCCCTGCTGTTATCATTAAGCCATAATGGTCTTCACATTCATAGGCCATCCTGATTTCACCATGCTGCTGCTAGTATATTGTTACTAGGATCCTTTCACAAAATTATGTGCAATTATGTCATATCTGAAAGCCAAGGCTGTGAGTCAACACTAAATTTATTCACTGACAGTTTCTTTTTAGCCAACACAGGCCTTTAACTTAATGAGCGCTTCTCACTCCCTATATTTCATCTGTGATGTATTTATAGACATCCCTTCTCAACCTTCATTAGATAACACAAGCCAAGAACAGTTAGTCTCCTTTTGTTAGACAGTCACCAGTGCCCATATCGTTTTAATTCCCCTTTGCGCACATTCCAGTCAAAATTCAACATCCTTAAGTGATGTTGACCAGAAATGCATACAATATTCCAGATGAAGTCTTACAAGTCTTCTCTATAAGAAATACTTATTTCTTACAAGTCCTTTCTATAACAGATATGTACTTTGGATACATTCTCACCTGCTGTGTTCTGTGATTCTACTTGTGCTTTTGAAAGGTACATCTCATTAGAAACTACAGTGATTCTGCAGCTGAATAGCATGTGTGGTTCTTTTACCTGTCCTGATGGTTTTCTGCAGATGAGATTCTGCTAATAACAGCAATATTGACCTGCCACCAAGTGGATGCTCTTTCATTTTTCCACTGTTGAATTTTATCTAGTCACATAAGCAAGTCTGTTTCTAGTCTTCAGAAGTTACCCATATAATGTTTCAAAAATCTTCTTTATTGTAAAAAATCCTGCTCAGCTCAGAGTCATTAGCAAAAGTCAGTAGCACACTAGTGCCAGTGTAATTAATGAAAATACTGAAGTCAGTCCCAAGATGGATCTTTGAGAACTACGCTAGTTTCTTTCAGTGTAACAATTCCTCTAAATTATCATCAGTAATCTCTCCTTTAGCAAGATTAGATATGCTAATTCCCTATAGTAACTTTATATCAAATTCAGATAGATGTGCACAAAAACCTCTCCTCAGTTGAAGGGCCCAGGTCTGATAGTAAACTGATTATATTTGGGTTTCCTACTCTGAATTACTAATTGATTAAAGCTTAATTTTCATAAAATTGTGCTTGCATATAAATAACAAGTTGAAGACTTTATATTTTTCATGCATGGATAATCTAACTCTTACAACTAGTGCTTCTTTATAACAATTCTAATGTTTCAGTTGTGCTTGAGTAAGTACTGAAACTCTCTGAAGTATTCCAAGAGAGAAAACTGAAGTACTGAAAGTTGCTAAAATATTATTTTAAAATTTCTATAGACGCTCAAAGCATCGGGAACACTACTTTGTATTTCAGGATAACTAAACTAAGTTAAGACTCCGTTCTGATTGTAGTTACCAGTATAAATCTACTAACTGAACTGTAGCTGTTCCTGATTTCTTCCAGTGAAAATTACTTCCGATTCAGGCTCATTGTTATAAATGCTCTTTTAAATCATCTCTTTCCACTTTAGAACTTTGAAAAAGTCAAATCAGAATAATAATTCCATATTGTACATTTAAGTATGGTAAAATAGGTTAGGAAATGCTTAATTATTTACACTGACTAGGACATCATTCAGGATGTCATGCCTCCTCTCTAATGGCGCTACCTGTATTAATTCTTATCGTTAGATGGTGGAGCTAAATAGCTGTGATCTGACCTTGCTGTAACAGTTAGCTCTGTGCTGCACAGATGGAAACAGAGCAGGTTTTTAATTGTGATGAGGTAAGTTCTCGCTCTACATTTCATCAGAGCTAGGACACAACTTGCTGAGCTGGTTATGTAGCAAATAACCACAGCCCTTTCCCACAGGAAGGACTCAGCAGTTTAACAAAAAGTTAATGCAACTACATGCTATTCCATGACTCTCAAAGCATGAATGATGAAATGTGGTTTTCTGCAATGCTCAGCTCCCTGTGTGAAGTGATGGTTCCTCCTTTTGCTGCTTACTGATGGCAGAAAGGTTGGGAAAGGTGTGCATTGCAAGGTTGTGGAGGTTAGAGGGGATGATACTTGCACTGAATCAGTGTGTTTCCAAAATCTTTCTGTTGTGAGGCCACACGTGGAAGTGCTGGCTGCTTGCTCCCTCAACAGAGTATTTTTTCACTTCAAGAGTAGGGAGTATTGCATCTTCTTTTCTACCATAGCTACCTTATGCTTACACTTTTTATCAGGATTAATCTATTAATAATATTTCCTGTAATTTTGAGTGGTGGTTTCCTGCTTCTGGTATTTCTGTATTACCCACTTCTCCTACCTCCTTCACAGTCTGTCCTTGTCAGAATTCTGTTCTGCTCTTGGCATTAGCTAAAATAGGTACTTTCCTCAACCCTAAGCTTGCCATTAACCAACATGAAAGGGACAGAAGATGACTATTTGATTTCCTGTAACTGATAACAAAATATAGACATTGTAAGTACTTGTAACATTTATTAAAATAGAGAAGATGACCCTTTCTAAATGCCATGCACATTATAAAGCTTCTTTACATCACATTATTACTACTGTTTTTCTTTTTTTCCAGGGGAAACAGCATTGTAGATCCCTTTTTTTTTGTTTTTCCCTGGTAGCATCTTAAGACTCTATGCACAATGACCACTGCAAATGCCATCCACACTTGAGTAGAAATGAGAGACGTGACCTGCGTCATCGCTCACATTTAGAGACTCATTTATCAAGTGGGATACCACCCAAGACATTGAGATATGAGCAAATGTCTATATTTATCACCAACAGCCCTTTTTCCACAAGCTCTTGCCGTATGATGTCATCTCATGGGTTACCTCTGTAATGACTAGTGCACCCATACAGTGAATAAGATTTTAATGAGATTTTAACATGACAGTGTAGCAGAAGCTGAACTTCTTGTGAGAATTGTGAGGCAAAGCTCTCTGAGACACAGACCTTGCTTTACACAGCGTATTGACACCTCGGAAGTAAGTGTGGATACACTTTCACTTTTCACATTAGTGGTATATTTAGGGTTGAACAAAGTAGGTACTCCAGTTAATACCAACACTTAAGCCATGACAAAGTAGCTAGCATCTGGAGAAGAAAAAAGAGATGAGGAGTGGGAAAGAGCAGAATTGGTTCTTTTGCTGGTGCCCTTGGCTTGTCACATCTTTACATGATCGTTAACTATACCCTCAATAGGTTACCTGCAACTTGGTAATTTTATGAAAGGATGTGATATGATATGATAAGATATATGATATGATATAATGATATGATTGATATGATCACCTGCAGGCATCAGAGGATAAAACTGATGATTCAGGAGGTTCCTTCTACTTATAAGTTCCAGCTTCATGTATTTCTTCCCTCTATTGGAAGATGCTTGATACATATTTCTATTTTGTATTAATTTTTAATTTTTTTCCTTGATAAACCACTTCAAAACTACTAATAAAACTTAAATACTGCATTTTGCAAGTACATACAAAGAGCTATTAATTTATTAAATGCTTCAGCCAGAAATATCTTTGGCTGAAGGGCGGTTATGTTGGCATAAAAAGACAGTGGAAACGCTTATTCAGTGTCATTCAATACATCATTAAAGCTAACTTCTCCCTTCTTCACTAACAAATGTTCCTGGTGATGTAATTAATTTGTTCCTTCTATGTCAGTCATGTATCTACTACACATTAAAATTAAAAGTAGTTCCACTCTCAGGCATGTAGTTTTACGTCAGTGAATACCACTGTTGTTCCGCAGCTGTTCTTGTGATCATGGGTTGCCTTCTAAACAATCCAAACAATTCCTGGAATGTGCAGTGTAACCAGTGATAACACTCGCATCAGGAGAAACTTTAACTACAGGAGATGTTTATAACTACAAAGACTGTTTCGAGATCTATTCTATATTAGCAAAGGACTGTATGTTACCCTATAATGAGTGAACCAGAAGCCCAGGATCGTTAAGCCCAGGAAGACAGTGAAAAGGCATCTCCATACTGTGTTCTCACTTTCCATACCCCTCTAGTGCCTGTGAGGCCACAACATGCAGGCCACAGTGACAGACATGGCACATGCAGGAATATTCTGCAATCAGTCAATCTGTGTGTCATGTTTGATACAGGCTACACTAAAGCAAAGTTTGTTTTGTTATTTGTTTGTTTCTTTTTCTCCCCTGGAATTCGCTGCAGCTTTATATGCAGCTCACAGAAACAGCAAAAACCCATCTTCTGGCAGCAAAAGGCACTAAGGCACATCCACATGCCCCCTGATTTTTTAGATACTCTTCCATTGAAGATATTCAAATTCTGCCTTGCAATTTCTTTTACACCAGAACTGTATTGGTCATTCCTCTCTGGAGCAGACCACAGTTTAGGACATGATTGTTAAAACCAGATGCCAGACATGTAAGAAAATTACCTTTTAGGTAACTGCTGATTTCTGGTACCTCTTAGAATGAAAGCTGAAAACCATCCATGAGATGATTGTACTGCAGCAGTTCTATGGAATTTTTTGTCATTGATCACCCAGAGAGACTGCATTCCCCCCCGGCCAAGTACGTGTGACTAACTCTGGGTGCCCAGTTATGGAAAATACTGGTTGTACTACATTGTCAGTATTTAATAACAACACAGGTAAACCACACCACTGTGAGCTTCTCTTTCCATTTACTTCACATGGGAGGTAATAAGCATGTCCAAAGTTGTATACTATTAAGACAGTGATATAAATGTTTGTTGTGTCTGCCAGTTACCTAGTAACAGATTTTGATCGTTTTAACCTTATTAGCAAGCTTCCTATGTGCACTTTAACTGAAAAACATATGTTTATAAATGAAAAGAGAACAAAACAACAATCTATCTGCTACCGTTGCTAAAAACTGCTGGTGCATGTAGTGTGTATTTCAAGTTACTCCTTGGACTTTTGCTCAGGGATAACCAAGTTTTTTCACCAGACTATGCTGTAGTAGAGCATCAGAATACTAACATGATGGTAATTTGGGTATACATAAGAAATCTGTTTCTTTCCTCAAACAAAGCACCACAAGCATTGTACCTCATTGTAACCATCAATCAGAACTAAACAGCTGCCCAGCTGTTAATGTACCACTGGTCCAAATAACCTGTGGTTTTGGAGAGGCAGAACAGTCATTACTGGGAGTTTCTGTAATATCCTAGAAGAACAGAAAACTGTGGTACTGAATATTCAAAGCACAACACTCACTTAAGACAGAAGCACTCTTATTCTGCTGGCTCCATTCACTGTTCTCTAACAGAGTTGCCTCTCCCCCCCCTCTCTGTTATTAGACTATTTAAGACTTTAAACCCATCAACCTGTACTCAGCTCTGATGTTTACTAGCAGACAGAGCAATTCACTAAACAAAACCACAGAGATACCTTTTATAACTACGAAATGAAGGCAGAAAGGCTGGTGGGCATTGAGTAGTGTACATATTTATTACAACAGTGAACAAACTCACAATGAACAGCTACTGGCACATTGTGAACTCTTTAGGAGGGGGTAACTTCCAGTGATTTTTCATTAAATTACATATCAATACTTTAGACCACATTTTAACTTGGGAATACCTTATCAGGTTTTGACTAAGAAGCAAAACTAAACAAGAATCTTTCCTTTGCTCCAAGCCTTTGCTTCAAGGAGGGAAGTTTTCAATTTACCACTCTCTGATCAATATATATTCCTCTCCATGCAGCGGTTAGTCCAGAAATACTATCTAACTGATCTTGCAAGCTATTTTTATAACAAAGTTCTGAACATTCTGAAATGCAAGAGTCACTCTGTAATTTCACAGCAGTTGTAATCTGTTATCCCCCTGTAAGAGGCTGCCAGAAATGCTCCTGCCTAATGCCCATCACCATTTGTTCTGAAGAGACCAACTTTCTAGCTGCAGCAGATAAGTCAGGACTTCTGGGCTTTGACTCATGTCTGATGCACCTCTTGCATTTCAACTCTGAAGGCAATGATTTGGGATATATAGTGACCTTGCAATTTTTTATCAAGAGGTTCCCGATAATACATGGAATTAGCTGCTGTGTTTTATTCAGAATAAAACAGGTGGATGTGAAAACTCTTCCCATAAATATCCATAGTTTTTAGCATGAAGGATTTCAGCATTTTTCCTTCAACATGCAAGTTAGCAGAGGGGATCAGAACATGGTTTCTGTGTAAACAGTATGGAATTCCGTATTGTGCTCCTGGTAGACCTGGAATCAGCTGCAGAAACAGAAGATGGAAGATACATCCCTGGACATGGATCCCAAGGACAACCAAGGCTCCAAAGAAACAATTGCTTTCGACTCTGCAGCCTTTTGCAAGTGATCTTCTTAGTTACATCTTTTTAATTAACATAAATGGAATAAGGAAAATATTTTTTCAGAATATCCATACAGAGGTGAGGGGTTTTTTTAAGTTCTGCAATCTGTTTGGCTTACTAAAGCTTTTCCAAAGATATCTGAGACTGTGGGATGAAATCCAGAATTATTTAATTATTTTTAACTATCACTTTGAAATTACATATATCAATACAATGTATTTCTATTTTGGTGGGAATAAATGTGTGTGTTAGCATTTGATCATAGTATAAACTGGTGCTCCTTGGTCAGCAAGAAACAGCATGCCTTCCAGAACATCATCAAATCCAGTGTGTACAGATGACATCATTGTTCATGGACAAAGGGTTTGATATTACTTTATTTATATCACAGCTAAGGCTAAAAGACATGGCTTAATTTGAAGACACTACAGGTATTAACAAACCAATTATCAATGATCTTTATGAGACCTATGTTTTAAATTTGGTGTCTCCTGTTATTATGCGATGATTTACATCATACTCTTTTATGTATGCATGCACTACTATTTTCTGAAGTAGGGCTACTGGTGGACAAACAGCAGCCTGTGTCAGAAAACTAATGAATATTATTCTTACCCTAACTGCAGATTATGAATCATGACACTGATTATATGTTGGCAGAAGCATCATTCAGCAATAACATGGCTACAATGCAGCATCATAAACATAGGTAGAACATCTCCAATAATTTATACTTGATGTTCAAGTCTAAATATCAAGCTGTGAGTCTAAAGCCCAAACTGCTTGGCTGACAAACTGTTTCATGAAAAGCTTTCACTGCCTCCTGTGACATTTCCCAGACCGGCCCGCGAGCACACCCGGCGCAGTGTTCCCTCTTTGAAGTCTCCTCCACACTTCCCGTTACCAAACGATGTCACAGCCAGTGCCCAGGGCGGCGCAGCAGCAGGGACACGCCGGATCCCCACACGGACTGCAGGCATTTCCTCCCGGAACACTCCTCAGACCGTAGCACCCATTCTCACCGGCCTGCCCGCGCCGCCACAGCCGCGGAGCATCGCTTCCCCGGCACCGGGGCTGAAGCAGAGAGGGGAAGCCGGCCCCACACCAACAGCCCAGCCCAGCCCACGCTGAAAAACGCCAAGCCTACTACACACCGCTCGCCCCTCCCCGAGGACAACGAAGAAAACCTCACTGAGGCACAGACCCCTCACGCCCGGCGCTGCTGAGGGACGAACCACCCCGCCCCTACGCGTCCCTTCCGGCAGGAGGCTGGACTCGATAACACCACACGACTCAACTCCACGCCCCGCGCATTCCAACGTGCCTTGTGCCTGAGGTAAACACGGAGCGGCCCCGCCCCCGGCCCGGCCTCCAGCAGCTTCCAGAAGCGCCCGAGCGGTGCGGAGGGGGTCGGGCCGGGCTTTGGCGGCCGACAGTGGTGAAGCTGGTGGCGCAGTTGGAATTGCCGTGTCCGCGGGGTGCAGCCGGCAGCTGGGCGCGCAGAGGCGGGGCGGTGGCGGGAGGATTGGTGGGGGTGATGCCCTTGTTTATTTTTACCCGGGCACCTCATCCTGCCCGACAGCCCCAGCGGGGCCCCCGCCGCCGATCCCCGCCCCGGCCCCGACGGCGCCGCCTATAAAGCGCCGCCCGCGGGGAGCAGAGGATGCAGCTCTACAGCTCGGTGATCACCCATTACCCGGCGGGGGCTACAGCCACCGCAGCCGCCGCGGCCTCGTCGAGCACCGGTGTCTTCAAGGTCTCCTTATCGCCTGGATCCCCCTCCACAGAGGCACCGAGCGCCGCCGCCGCGGGTCCGAATCCGGCCTCTGAGATCTCCGCTAAGGACGGCTTCGTTCCCAGTGGGGGAAGCAGTAGCAGCAGCAGCGCCGCCGCCGCCATGCCTGCGTTCTCCTCGTGCCTGGAGGTGATGCCGAGCGGCCCCGCGACGGGTCCAGGCAGCCGGCCGGCGGGCGGCCCGCAGTACAGCACCTGCGCGCAGGTCACCGTCAGCCGCCGGCGGCCGCTGGAGCGCATCGTACCCATACGCATCGTGCAGCGAGCCGAGTCCCCCAGCGAGCTGGTCCCGGCCTCGCCGCGCAGCCGGGCCTGGCTGGAGGGTATCCTGGAGAGCATGCGGCAGGCCGGGGGGGACGGCGAAGCCGCCGCGCTGCCGCCGCCCGCGGAGGAGCCCAGCAACCGCAGCCTGCGCTTCAGCGAGCACTGTCAGGCGCTGCAGGCTGTGGCCGCCGGCGCCCAGCCCGGGCTGACCCCCGGTTGTGTCCCCGCGGAGCGAAGCCGCAGTCCATTGCGGCCTGCCGCCGGTCCCACGGCCCGGGAGGAGGAGGAGGAGGAGGAGGACAGAGCGGATCCCGGTGTGCGCAGGGTGCCGGGGGGCAGGCCGGAGCGCAACGAGAAGCTGGCTCTGTACCTGGCTGAGGTGGAGAAGCAAGACAAATACCTGCGACAGAAGGGCCGGTTCCGTTTCCACATCATCCCCGACGGGAACTGCCTGTACCGCGCTGTCTGCAAGACAGTGTACGGGGACCAGCGGCTGCACAGCGAGCTCCGCGAGCAGACCGTGCACTACATCGCCGACCACCTGGACCACTTCAACCCTATCATCGAGGGCGACGTGGGAGAGTTCCTCATCGCCGCCGCTCAGGACGGGGCCTGGGCCGGCTACCCGGAGCTGTTGGCCATGGGGCAGATGCTGAACGTGAACATCCACCTCACCACAGGCGGCCGGCCTGAGAGCCCCACTGTTTCCACCATGGTTCACTACCTGGGGCCGGAGGACCCAACACGGCCCAGTATCTGGCTGAGCTGGCTTAGCAATGGGCACTATGATGCTGTGCTGGACCGCATGTGCCCCAACCCAGAGTACGAGGCGTGGTGCAGACAGACTCAGGTACAGCGCAGGCGGGATGAGGAGCTGGCCAAGTCCATGGCGGTGTCCTTGTCCAAGATGTATATTGAGCAGAATGCCTGCTCTTGAGACCCCTTGAATTGCAGGCTGGGAGCTTTGCTGCAGGGACTGAGACAGATGGAAAGTGTGCTGGCTGTGATGGTGATGCCTTAATCCTTAATGAAGCAGCAGCAGCAACCCAGACTGAGAAGGACTGTAGATTGTGGGGGGATAAATGCAAACGTGTTGTAATATTCTGTTGTAAAAAAACAGCCTCGGATTATTTGGAAGCAGATTTTCCGCATATGTTTGTGTCTCCCCACTGTCTATTTTCTATCAGAATGTATTTTTTTGCACAATATTTTTAAACTGTTACCTCCATCTTCTACACCTAACATTAGTATCTGGCTTTCAGCTGTACAGCCAAAAACGTTTGTAAACTGTTTTTGTAAATAAGGCTTATGATGTAACAGCTGTTTTTTTTGCTGTGTTTTTTACCCATAAACCTTATATTTTTACCAAATGAAGTTGGTGTCAAACTAACTCTCCCTAATGATGAAAGCATCGTGGGTATTTTCTTGCAAAACGAAAACAATGTTTTTTGTAGAAGTGCAGCAAAGTATGAACAGATTGCTTTTCAGAACAGTTGGTTTCTCTGCCTGGAGCACAGAGCAGGTCCTTTGCGCCAGTTGGAATGCAGCTACACATGAACAGTGCAGGGAGCAATTGACTCTTCTGTATTTAATTACTGTTTTGAGTAAACTGGCCTCTTGTTGCCTGGTTGGCTTACCCTCTGCGCCATTTATATTAGTTATCTGTAATAACAGAACATTAACTTGCAATAGAATGTTGTGACTAGATAATAGTCTCTCACTTTGGCAGTAATTGCCTTGGCTGCACCTCGGTGTTTGTGTTCTTGTTTCTGGGGTTATGATGTCTTTTGTATAAGCCCTCCTTTTCTGGCACTGGTGTTCCACTAACAACTCATTATCTGATCACAACATTTTATTCACTTGGTGTTATTTTCTAATAAATCAGGAATGGTGTTTGTTCTACAGTATGGTTTAAAAGGAGGAAAAAAAAAGTATTTAAATCGAGGTTTGTATGGTTTGCTGGGTCAAACATTTGAATGTTTCCAGTATGAGCTCTGTCTTCTACTTTCTGATTAACTTGTTAGATATATTTATTAAGTAATGCAGTTTGTACTTTTTTATTTTGTAATATATTGTGATTTTGGAATTTATACTGTATTTGTATAATAGGAATATTCACAGCTAAAATGGAATGAATAAAGAATGTAATTTTACTTGTGATCTGTTTTTTCACCCCTTCCGTTCCTGGTGTGGTGAAGAGCTGCGCTTGCACTCCCAAGATCTGTTGCTTAGTTTCTCTGCCATAGTTTCCCCAATTAAGAGGGGAAGGAGGGCATGGTACTGCACAAATGCGAACCACTGGTAATTCTGGTGTCTGTGAATATGTGAAAGAAATGCAAGCATTTAAAAAAAAATGAGTGTGAGATTACAGATCTTGCATATCTGTGCTCATAAGAAATATGTTTGTATATTAATTTGCCTTGGGAGTTCGCAAGTGTGATACTTGCACAGGTAATACCAGTGGTTGTGATAGACCAGCTCTCTGGAGGGCTGTGTACGCTTGGGCTTGGCTGCGGTAATTGGGAATGCCCATTCTGCAGCTCCAAATTTAAGGTTTCCCCTGTCACCACTTACACCTTGCAGCCCTCCTTACATTACTTGAATAGGGGTAATTTGTAGGGAAATACTGCTCTTGCAAGGCATTTCCATCCTGTAAGGGGAGTGAAAGTTGTTAGACCTTGGTTTGTGTGTGTGCATGCATGCAGTTGCAAATCTACCCCTGATCTCAGAGAACTATAAGGCCACCCTTAAATGACAGAAGGATACTGGGTTAAAATTAGGATTAAAAATGAGCTAAATAGCTGAAAGGCAGCAGTCTTCATTGAGCACAGTCATGCTACAAAGCTGCAGGATTGTGTTTATTTTGATGCTGTTTTATGTGATGCAAAGGGTAGACTCAAAGAAGTTTATTGTGTTATTTCCAAAATACTGGTAAATACAGACTGCATTTTCCCCCATTTTCTTCAAACACAGTCTTGCTTCCTTAAAGGTCAAAGGTGGCAAAACTCAGTCTTGCTAGTCCACTGTTGTTTAACTTTGCATCTCTGGAATGCTGAGTTCTGAGGTGAGAGAGAGCAAGGTGAAGATGCAGATATGGGTCTTTATAAGGACAGAGATAGTTGAGAAAAACAGTTACTCAGGTGTCTGTAAGCACAAAAATACTAATACAGCATCAATAAATATCATTGATGTGCTTGACTGATTAAAAACTTTATATCTACTTGCTTACCTTTTGGGTTGGAGATGATGATTTCATTCAAAGTTGTGAATATCCCAAACTTTTTTTGAAAGTTTTTTTTAAGCTTTCAGGTCTTTTAAAATTACGATATTCAGCTACATGACTTGTGTTTACAAATTTTGATTGTGTTTTGCCACACAAACCTTAGAAACCCTCATAGAGTAAGCAAAGCAAAGAAGGATTGATACTGCATAGTGTTCACTTTGAGAGATGTATTTTACACTAAAGTACCAACAATAAAGTAATGTTAAAAATGAGCAGTGCAGGACCATGGGATAGCAATTTTGGTGCTACTGCATGAAGTCACAGGGACATGTGGATAACTTTAAGGAATTTAAAGAAACTGGGTTACTCGTTGAAGTAGTTTGTGAAAACATTGAAGATATACTGCTGAAGCCTCTATCAGCTCACTTGTTTTTGCAGCTTGCATTACATGCTGTGTCTATTCTGAAAGGAAGTGACAAAAAGGCATGTCAGATGTTTCAGGCACATGGAAAGTGGAAACTTTTTCTATAGCTCTGGTGTTTAAAGTTTAGCTGAGACACTTTAGTCTAGATGCGAGCCAGCATCTTACCTGAGTAGCAATAGAGGCAGTACTATGGAGTAGTTCATCTATAGAGGCAGTGACCCAAATGTGGACAAAACTTTACAGAACTGGTTGTTACATTGTCACTTGGCCCAAGTACAAGTTTTCCTTGACTCTCCTCTGTTCAAAAATTCCAGTAACAAGGAAAAGACAAATGTCATTCTTGCTTGTAATTTCAGTACCTGATTATTTTAACCTTGGCTAATCACTTGCATAACACAGCTAATCCTTAGACCTGTCTGGGGACTTTGGTCAACAGGCTCTTTATTATTAACAATGAGTGAAAAGGAGAGCTAGATTTTCAACATTTGGTTGTGTGGTCCTTTAAGTCAAGTAGAAAATGCTTTAATTCTGAGCTGAGCATCATTGCTTGTGTTTTATAATACAATCGTGAATTAGTTGATGCTTCATTTCAGAAGTTTCTTAGGTTGCCAAGACTATGGTATTCTGTCACTAAAAGTGCAATGGATATGTTAGAATTTTCGTATGTATTGAACAGACTCTACTGCACACCGTAAGGTTTGCAAGAAGTGAATTGGTTTGTATGTACAATGAATGCATCCCAAAATAAGGTGGGCAAGTGGGAAAGGGATGATTTGTGTAAGTGTTGTTCTTCCTCTCAGTCAGTGGTTTTCTTTCAGAAAGTTCAGTGGGTGACTGTGCTTAGTGATTTATTTAGGATGTATAAAAGTTGCCTAGTGCCCGCTATTGGGTTTGCATTTCCTGTTGTACCTGGCTGGTACATTACACGTGCACAAGATAAATCTGCTACATTGATGTCACTTGTAAATAAAGGTATATTTCAGTACTCCTTATGCATGTAGAAAACCATGTGCATTCAAATATTTCTTCTGATTTTGCTTTTATTACATCAAGATTAATTGATAGCATTTTTGAGGTTAAAATTCCAATTTTGGGTTAGTGGTTTGTCAGTGTGCACATACAAGGTTTCTGAATCTAAGCAGAACACGATGACAGATATCTCACAACAGGGACAAGTACCTGACATTAACTGTTTTTTGCTTATACTCTTTCATATGTATTTAACAGTTTATTAATACGCATTGATAAGTGTTACTGGGATATGTTGCAAAAATGGTGCCAAATGAAAAAAGCCTCAGCTTTGGTGTTGAAAAGATTGTCCTTTTTACTGAAGGGCATGGTTATATGGATGTATGCAGCATGCAGAAAGGTTGTGAGTAACCGTTTGAAAGGACATCAAGTCTGGCAAACGCGATTCTGTAGCCATCAGGACTTACTTTAAAGAGGCAGAAGAATTTAAGCTTTGAACTTTTTACTAGTGTATGGCTGATTTGTAACATGTATGTATGCATTTTAGTTGAAAAATCTTGAAGATCTTATTTCCTGTTAAGTTTTAATTTACAATCTTTTTTAAAAGCAAGTTTATAGTATAAATGGATAGGCAGGTATAGCAATGCAGCAATACACAGCACATCAGTCATTTTTTTCTGGTGTTAGTATTTAAAATTTTTTTTTATACAAGAGAACCCATTCCTGGTATTTGGACTTCAAACTGATAGAAATAAACCACTGGCAAGTTCCAGGTTTCTGTTGCATGAGTGGTTATTACTCTGTATCCTCACACATTTCTCCTAATTACTGAGTAAGATCAGGTTTCTTTGGAGAAACTGTCAGTGTGCAATTGTTGTAGCACAATGCACATACACACGTAGAACTAATCTTTCTTGTGTGATCTTAAATTTGGTATTTCCTGCATTTTTAGTGTACATTTTATAACCATTATGCTTCTAATGCATATTTTATTTCCTATTGTTTTTACTGGAAGTTGCAGAAAACAAACCTGTTATATCTAGTTAAGATACAAGGCATGGCTGAAGTGTGAACCTTCAGCACTATAGCACAGTTAAGCTGCATAAAGAGTGGTATCTGCAGTGAAGAAGACTACTGCAGGAGGGGAGGGTACCTGGGGGGAAAGCTGAAGCTGGGAGATGGTTGTGAAGGAGCTCAGGTTGTCTTCTATCCTTTTGTCTCCTGTGTTCACCCACATCCCAGGCAGGGGAGATCTGGACTTGCTGTGATGGGCAGTGGGTCTCTGCTGCTAGTCTGGTGACAGTGTGCATCAGGTTCAGTTATTGCTCATTGATGTTTAGTTGCAAAGCTATTATCCTGCCAAGTTTTGGGAGGCTGCAAATGGAAGAAGGCATGCAAGACTGTCTCGGACAAAAATGAAAAGAATTTCACAAAGATGCGGCATTTATCTTGCCTTTTGTTCCTAAGTATCAATGAGCTAAAGCATGATTGAATATCAGAATGGTCACAAGGACGAACATAATTTTGAAGATGACATAAAGCACTTGATAGGAATTTTTTGAGACCCTAAGAAAGCTTGACAAACTTTTTTTATTTTTTTTTAATTAATGCATCATTTCATTATTTAGCCCGTATTATTTTCACGGGTACAAGGATCCAGCATTTTTCCTGCATGAAATTATTTTTTGCTAAGGGTAAAATTTCATTTTTCAGCTATTCAACCCACCAGTGTTTCTGGGCAAGAAAATCCATGGGTTTGGACCTCTGTGTGGGATTTGGAACCTTGTAAGTTCTGTCAATTTATCCTAATATGGCTAAGAGTAATACTTCTTCCCATTGCTGATGCCATACTCATGTTTAGATGGCTGCTTTCAGGAATCACATGATCTTTGGAGCTCCAACTGGGCTTGTTTTGATATATTTTTGAGAGAGGGCCAGTGGTCAAAATGTACCCTTTTTGTAAATAAATCATACAGTATATTTTATATCTAAACTGCCTGTCTTACATATGACTTAAAGATTGAGCTTTGAATAAGCAATTAAGCAATTACCTGACATGTTTATATGAGTTGTTTGCTGTCCTACCGAACTTCAGCTCCACTGGATTAGTGGATTACTCACAGGGTCTGACTTCTGGAGTTTAAGGTAGGAGTGATGACAAAAGTATTGTCTCATTAGTTGCCAACACAACTCCTGCAAACCATACCTGCAATCTTTTCATTTCTTTCCATTTTAATTTTTGTTGATTGTCAGTTATTTGCCCATTCAAGTTTGACCTTTGAAACTAGTTGTGCTGTAAACCAAAACCTAATTAAATGAGACATTTGAATGAATTTTTGAGTTGACAGCTCTTTGTTGTTTATGTATAAGGGAGGGAGAGGTGTTGCCCAAAATGAAGCAGTTGTGGAAGGACTTGTTTTGCTCTAAAAGATGGTTATGTTATGGCTATATAGACCAGCATTGTAACTGCTGATCTAAAAGCTTTAATGTAGTTGTGTTTATTATTTCTTAATAAAAAAATGTCATGTTACATTTTTGCTATACTGAGAACGAAGACACAAGAGACCACTAACATGGGTAGATTAAAAAATAAAATAATACTCTGCTCTAAGGAGCCAGGAAATCATTGCTTTTTTGTCATTTAGTTTCCCCCATGTCTACCGTCTAGTGAAAGAAATCTCTGGCTTTAGTTAAGGAATGTTTGTTTATGTGGCCTGCATCCTTCCTGAACTCGTAGATTGAATACGTGTAGAATAAGATCCTTAATTCAGATTTATACCCATAACTAAATGGTGAATAAGACGTTTCCTTGAATAAACAACTGTCTTTTATACTGTAGAGCATTTAGTACAACAAAGCTGCAATCCCACTGGAACCTTGATGAGAAGCAGTATTACTAACAGTGCACACTTGGCAGGTATCTGAAAACTTATTCTCCATTTCATTTTCTTTTTGGCATGTGTCTTATCACTTATCAGGAAGTAAATATTTATGGGTGTTTTCTCAATTAGGTAGCTGTCCTTTTGTATATACTCACAATAATTCATGTAAAACATTTGCGTGAACGCGATTCCTAGTAGATTTCCATTTTTCAGCTAGTATTTTACAGCAGTAGCTCTGAAGAGGCTCTGTAACATCTGAAATGGCTAGAAATCCTATCAAATAATAATACTAATAAAAAAATCAGTTATTTGATTATGTAGCTGGTAGCCTCTGTGTAGCCAGTTTCCTCTCCTTGTAGAAGGGTTTTATATAGCTTTGGCCAGAGAAAAACATGTTGCAAAATGGACACATAGGACAAATCTGGGGTCTGCTGGGTAAGTTACAGAATCTTTTAATAAGAAATAATTATTGTGGAAAGCTTCAGCAAATGTATTATTGCAAAGGGGGCTGCTGGGATACCCTAGTACATATGTTCTTCAAAACATTTTATTGCCACACTGAAATTACTTCAACATAAAAACCCAAAAGTACATAATCTTTCAAAACAAAATATTGCCTAAAATGACTCATGGAATTGCAATAATTCTCAAACTGTTCTATCCTGCATGGCATTGTCACAACAAATCTTCTGCTGTATTTACTCCTGGGAGTCCTTCAAATTATCAGTTAAGTGATAATTAACACATAGGATAACATTTTTCTTTAACCTTGCATGCTTGGTATGTGGAAGTGAGGGGACAATGTGATTCCTGAACTGACTAGCGCTTGCTTGCCCATACATTAACTTTCTCTGGCTAACACCACTACCATCTCCTGAATTAACCGGTATCCAAAAGCTCAGTGACACTTAGGTTTATATTCTTATCACAAAAACCTCCATAATTTCAATTAAGAAACTTGGCAGAGATGCATGACTTGACTAGAACACCACCTAACCGATGCAGGCTGTATACCACACTATTAGTTGTAGGCTCACACTTAAAGTTGCAGTATGTACTTGAAACACACTTTGATTGCATGTAAGAATCACCAGGCAATTACAGCATTTATCTGGGCAGCTGTGTCTCCTGGGAGACCTCAGATTTCTTTGTGCTGGTTTGACCCAGATTCATTCTGGCTATGCTGTCCATCACTGGAAGTGCTCAGGCACGTGCCCCTCAAGAGCTGGCGTCCCAGCCTGGCATCTGCTGGCTCAGTGGCTGGGACAGGACAGCTCGAAGGAGTGGAGTCAGCGAGCCCTGAGCTTGGTGGGTCAGTGCAGCTTCTTGGATTCCCCTTTGAATTTTCTGCTATATTACTTGGTGAGTAGATAGCAATTGAGTAAATACCAGAGAAAAGTTTTTTGTTGTTGTAGTTACCTAAAAGCACACATGAAGTATTGCAGTAGACCTGTTTTCAGGTGACAAAAGATACTGCTCCAGGTAGGTGCCATTTGAAAGGAACCATGGCATCCATCGTCCGAGAGACAGGTTGTACAACACAAACCTTGGCAGTGGCCTCAGCCTTAACATCGGTGGAAATCACTCTGCCAGCTAGGCTTCTAGCCATGAGACCAAATAGGTAATAGTAGTTGCTCTACTTCAGTCAACGGATTGAGTTAATCTCTGCTAAGACTTCTGGTGCTTCCTCAAGCCTCTGAGCTTTATCTCAGTGCTCTCTGGATTAAGCTCTAACAAGCCAGCAGCTGTATCAAATCTCTTTCAGTCACTTGATATTGATCGAAAGGTAGACAAGAAGCAGATACTGTCAGTGTGTAGGGAAACTTGTGCTCCAGCACATCTCGTTGGTCATCCTAATGGTGTCATATATCACTCCTGTCTAGTATAAAGTGTGAGGAAAAAGAAATTATACATCACTGGAACACGGAATCAGTTCTCTCCCACTACTCACTTAAAATCTCTCAGATAAAAATCTTCACACCTGTGCCAAGTCAGTTATATTTACTTCCCTCCCCCTCTCCCCCCTGCCCCCCCAAACTGTAAATGTATTACTAGGAGTTTATAGCTAGCCATGGAGGCATTTTGCAGCTCTAGAAGTGCTACAGACACTTGGTCAAATGGAGATCTTCAGTGGGATGCAATCAGGTTTTCTACCAAATTCCACCCTGGATCCAGATTAATCTGCTGTTTGGGTATTTGTTTCTATTTACTACCACTATTATGCTTTAATCCCCTCATAAACTTTTAAGTGTTTATTCTGTTAGCATAAGGAGGGCATGTTGGGGATTGTTGCCAGTGATAATGAATACTATTAAAGCCAGAAAGGAGAGAATCATTTCGGACTGAAAGCCTTCTTTAGAGAGCCTTATATTGCTTATATTGAGTACATGCTTATGCAATTGCTAAAGGCTCTGAGAGAGGATCAGAACTGTGCCAACAAAAATCAAAGTGATATATCTATCTGAGATTAAAGTGCGGCGTGCAGGGAAGCCTTGCTTTTCAGTGGCCTGACCTTTGGGTTTTGCATCTCACTTATAAATTTGCCTTTATTTCCTTGGAAAAAAAAATAAAGCTTTTCACATTTTCGCAAAACATTACCTTTTCCCAGATTTAACCCAGAGATTAAATGTGAATAGAGATTTTGGCTCTTGAGAGTCAAGTCCAAAATATATTTTAGGAATTTTACATCTGACAAGATCTGATTTATGTGTTGCTTTCAGTTTCACAACTTTACTGTGTAATTCAAGCACATAGTTCTGACAAATTAATTAGAAAAGAAGTATTAATTCCACCTTTATAGGCTTTTTAAGTAAGTGCTTACCGCTGTGTTAAATCTGATGAATAGTAAAGGAATTCTGAATGGGAAATATTACATGAATGTGTTGTTATAAAAGTCTGACGTTTCTCATTCTTACATACTTTATTCTAAATTTGCGGATTTAATTTCTTAGGGGGAAAAAGAATGAAAATGGAGCTTATTTGGGCTCTTTGCTGCTGTGCTGGTGGGCCAGCTCATCCCATCAAAATCCTGTACCTGTCACTTCCCTGAGACAACAGCCTTTGCCTCTGGTTATTGCAGATGGGGAACTAAATGCAGAGTCTGTTTACACAGGTTCTTGAAAGAAGATCCTTGAAGGAGAGAATATAATAACTACAGCTGTACATAAGGTCAGCATCATCACCTGCGCAGTATTTGAAATGCTGTTTCCTGAATTTTCTTCCTCCTATGCTGCTCAGCGAGACAAAGAATGAAAATTACTCTGCTAGTCTTCTGGGGTATGTCTGCACTGCAAAAGACAGTGCTGTGCTGAGACACCCTGCCGAGCGCAGCAGGGGCAGCAGCATTGCAATGGCAGCACAGTGCCCATTAGGTAGAAGGAAAAAGCAGGTCCCTGACGGAGTTTAGTAGGATACTGAACCACAGGATTGTTTTGCTGCCTCCTTTGGCACACATGCAAGGTCCTGGGCACTCTGGTGAGGTTTGGCATCAACACTCTGGGGCGCAGGTCAGCCTTCAGGGGTTTAACTCTATGGATTAGATTTCAAGGTATTTTGTGCCAGGCAACAGCCTTGCAATACCAAGCTGCAGTAATTGTATGAGCAGCATGTAGCCCCAAAAGAGAGTTGAAGATACTATATTGCAAACATATAAAAATTCCATATATAGCTGAATTGCCATTTAATAGGAAGCCATGGTAACTGCAAGCAAGAAAATGGTATAACAGTTATAAGTAACCTAAACCACTTCTCAGCAATTCTGGTGGAGAGGCGATGAAATTACATGGCAACAGCTCATTTCCAACCCCAAGCTGATATGAGTTACCTGATTTACCAGTCCTTGGGACTCAAAGGTCTCAATTGTCACCTTGCACCCCTTCTTGGACCTCATTTACAATGTGCTGTAATCCTGGAGCTGTCAGCAGAGAGGCTGTGGAGGGCAGGGAGCATGGCAAGACAGAGCAGAAGAGCTGCTGGGGCCAGGTTTTTGCACAGGCCCTGGCGAAACTCGGCTCTATTCCGATGCAGGGACGAGGAGGCTTGCATTTCATATGTCACCCTGCAAAACTGTCACCCTGACTGATAGCTGTAAATTAAAGTCCCTGCAGTGGAACCACTTTATCCACAGCTTCATTGGTGGCCTGGTCTCCAACAGTCATGCAGTTGCTCTTGCTTAATTTCTGCGTATCAGAGATGCAAGGAACAACTTTCTCACAGCTTGCCAGGAGCTAGAGCTAACAGGCTTTATAAACAACAAAAAGTATAATAGAGCTGCTATGAGTCATGGTAGATTTGATACATGCACTTTATTTTTCCTTGTTTTTCTCGGCTTGCAAATTGCTAAATCATGATAGACATGATTGAAACTTTTGACATTTCTAGTTTTCCATTCTGTTAAGCTCCTTTCAGTGTTTTCCTTTAGGCTGTAACCTTTTTCTGGCAAATTTGCTTTGTATTTGTTTTTGAGTAGGTACATGGCATATGTCTATTTGTATGCTAAAATATAACATTTATTTACTTATGCATCTATAAGTATTTGCAGATTAAACAGAAACCTCACACAATAGATCTAGTTATTAACTGTTCTGCTAAAATCAGTCTTTATAAAAGCCAAAAGAAGTATCTGATGTTCAAATACATAACAATTAAAATCCCTTAATGAGCATCACATTGTAACGCTAGTTTTGCATTTGAACAGGATGATATCCCTGACATAATTTCCATTTAAAAAAATGTATAAATTTCATATAGTTACCATTAGAGCCATGTTTCTTTCAATGAAGTTTGCAACTTCAAAAAGGCAGAGAGTCACCATCTGTTTCTCTGCGCATACAGCCCTGGTAGGACCAGTAATGCTGTTTGTACTTTGGCCAAGGTGGAACACCGTGCCAGCTCTTGATTAATAATAATTTGCAAAATAAATTCCTTCCTCTTAGGCTATTTCATATTACTAATTTGTTTTAATTTGCTGTATGAAAGATTTTATCTCTACCTCTGTACATGTTCACAAAGCTTTTTGTCCCTGAACTTGTGTTGTTTATTGCAGGAGCATCTTTTCAATGCCTTCTTCAAAAAACATAAGATTAAAACCTTCAGTATGTTACAATCCACTGACAGATGAGATTAAGTCTTTTTTGTCTTACATAACTGGATAAACACTTTTGTACAAAAATAGCATTACCATCATATGTTCCTCTTTCAAGCAGTAGGTGAATAAATAATCTTCAACAGAAATGCGTTTAAGAATAGAATGGGAAAAGTGAGTTGTACTGTGTACCACTGACTGTACCAGTTCTACTGGCACAGTATATTGAAATACTGTGATACTGTGCAATTTCAACTCTGCAGAAAAATTGGTCCCCTGTAAATAAGTGTCACGCACATGATTGTGTACCACTGTAATAATAATAATAATTTGTACTTACTTCTCCAGTGTTCAGAACTTTTGTTCCTTACTGTTCTGAACCACTGAATAAATGAATCAGACACCTGAATAATGGGAATGAGAATAATAGTTATGCTGTTCGTGATGTGATTCGTGTTTCTTTACTCTTTGCAGTTCCTCACAGGTTTTAGCCAAGCAGAAGTCTGCCTCAGTTGTAACAGCCAGTGTGAACTAAGTGTGCTTTTGGCTAAATTCATTACTTTCCTTTTTCATTGCTTTCAGTTAGCGTGCCAGAAAAGCTCACTAGTCTTGAAAAGAGACACAATCTTAATTTGTTACATATGTCACTACAGACAGATGCTTATGATGGAGGAATTCCGTAGCTTCTTAAAGAGATTAACATTACAGTTTGAAGGGAGCATTATTAGAGGATTAGAAACCTCTCTTGATGACTAAGTTTTAAAGCACTAGCAATCTAAGGTGTTGCATTGCTTGATTTGCAAAGATATACGTATGTGGGTGTGCTCTTTCTAACCTTATGAGTAGATGTGGTTTTGGCTGATGTGGAAAGCATTATTGATGCCAGAATTCAGAAACACACCCAGAACACCTATTATAAACACACTGAGAGTGCCTACTGTTGCTGCTAGAGAGGGAGGAAATCAAAGTTTAGGTTTATAACATGTTGAAAAAACCCAGTGATGTGCTAAGATATTTTTAAGTACAAGGTTTATTTCAATAAAAATTGGAACCTACACAGAAAATGTTTTTGAAGTTATTTTCAATTGTACATTAATTAAAGAGACTTTTACTGTATAGGGTGCTTTTAATGCCATGCATATGGTGTTATTCTTAAAGGTCAGGAATTGCTAAAAGCTGTATGACATTGTGCTTTTTGTACTGTTTGTAATGTAAAAATTACATTGTAAGGTTTTTAAACTTCTCATTTATATAGCTGAGACCAAGCAACTCCATTTCTCTCATGATGGATAAATGTGTATGGATAATACAGTCATTGTGGCAGTGCATGCAAAATAGCTATTGCAACAGCAATTGCTTTGAAGAAAATTAACTGGTTTGAAGAGCACAGCTGAGCTCTTGAGCCCGAGTGGTATCTAAACTCACCATTTTCAATATTCAGTTCCACAATGTAAAAAACGTTTTGCCCCATAACAATACTCCTCTGAATCACTGCATTTTTCAGAGCTATGGTTTCAATAGAAAACAATTGCACACTCTTAGTAGCTTGGAACCTGTTCAGAAAATAATTTAAGGTTTATAACCTAAATATATAAAAAAATCTTTTCCAGGAATTTTTCCAGTCTTTCTAAGAATAGCTCTTTCAGCTTCAAACACTCCTGTGTCACTTAACTTGCCGTTAGGAAAACAGAAATATCTGCAGTGAATAATCCAGACTATGCCTCAGGAAAAAAAAACACCAGTAGCACACCTCCATGGCTGTGACAACTGGATCCTACATCCCCATTTTGAAGAATAAGAATACAGGATCAGCTGCACTGATTCTGAGTGATGGGTTAGCAGTGCCTGGTATTGTCTCTCCTATAGCAGCTATAAACTGACATCTGGAAGAAAGACCAAGAACAGGCGAACTATACCTGACAGCTAAGAAGATTGTCTGTTGGGTCGGTCTATTTGGCAACCCCTTCTCTTGCAAGCATGCCCCAAGCAATGGACAGTGTCCCATGGGTTACTGTGCACCTTTATTTGGCCATGCATGGTACCCTTTGAATGTCTTGTATCTCACCCCATACACGACATATCCTCAGGGAAACTGCATGGGTGAAACTGCGCAACACCTGCTCTCAGAATAGGCAGTGCTGTAGGGGACAGGAAGTCCCAGGTGCCCATTACCAGCATTTCACACTTTCAGCCACTGCAGACTCGGACCTCTCAGGCCTTAGCAAGAAAGCTTATTAAAAGGATGAAGCTAAAGCTTCAGATGATGAACTACAACTATCAATGTAAATAGAGAAAAAGGCTTTCCCTCAAGTTCCACAGGCAATAAATGAGCTGTTGCTGCCATTTCCCTGCAGGAGATAAACATTTCACCACCTAGCTTTGTTAACACTGTCCTGGAGATGCCAGACCTTTTCTCTCAGATGATTATCACAGGTAACTAAACTCACAGGAGCTTCTCCAGCTTGTATTTAGCTTTCAATATCACTGTGCTGTTTGAAGAAAGGCTTGCACACCTGCAAGCTTTTATTCCTTCTCTATCTGTTGGTCTGGAAGATTTTCCTCTTTCACAGACACTCCCTTTCTCACGCCCTTGAACATTCATGGTGGTAACAACTACTGCGAAGGAAATGGCTACCAAAAGAATGGTATTGTTTTAATTACTCCTTGCTTTTGTTTTATTTTTGTGTTATATATAGTGTCTGTAACAAAGACTTAAGCTTTACTAGCACTAAATCCTGAGTGCAGCGGAAGTCAAGGCTGTGAGGTTAGGATAAATGGGTAAGTAGGCCAATAAGTAATTATGATAAGAAGGTTAGGATAATTAAAGTAGCAGCAATAAACAGCCAAAGTTATCCTACTTGAGTTCTCTGTTCTAGATTTCGTCAGTGATCATTTTCTTAGGACTAGTTACAAAAAGCAGTGATAACTTGTTAAACACTGTTGCAGTCATAGAAGTTAAAATTAAATGACAGTGATAGGGAGGGATAATTGTTGTTTGATGAAAAAAGGATAATGTTAGTAAATGATAGTGTTAGTAAAGTGGAATATTTTACATGGAGTGATACAGTAGATGTGCATTAATGAGCACTGAAAATCCAAACCAGAAATTAATACAAATGGAAAGATAAGAAAGATTTAACCAGCAATGCATTCAAGTGAAACATCCTGCAGCTGATGACTAAAAAGGATGTTAGAGAAAAGCACATGGTTAGTAGTTTGGTGCATCTATGATTAATATTTGCACACAGACTGTGCTCAGCACTGGAGATACGAAATTCCAGGTGAAATGTATTTCTTAGTTTTCTTCCAATGTCCTGTCTTCTACTGTTTTTAGGGTTTACACCTGAGCTTTTCACTCCAGCTCCTCTTAGTATTGAAGTCTGGGTGACTTTTGGTTTAGGCCAGCTTAGGTGGAACAGACTATCTGCTTCCAAGTAAGATGCAAGTCAGCTCATTCATGAGCTAATAATTCTTCTGGATCTTTCCTGTAGTTTGTCTCAAAGTGAAAGCTGTTCTTCTGTAAGTGCCACTGTTGCCTAGTGGAGCGTGTAAGTGTGAAGAATTGCAGACACTCCTGGGTTGAAACAGAAATGACAACAGTGCAAAGGATATAACTTTGCCATGAAGTTTCCCAGTGGCAGTGCCAAAGGAAACCTTCAGACAGCACACCAGAGCTGCATACTTTGCTTTCTTGCTCTTGCTGATGTTTTCTTTATCTACATTATGCTGGAAATTTAAGTCAGAAGTCAAGGCTATATCCCTGTCCCAGGGATTCCTGTCTGAAGAACTGGATGAACTGAACAGCTTGAATGATTGTCTTTTAGCACGGTGAACACATGCCAGCTTTTGTTTTCATCTGTGTTAGTAGAAGTCACTAGGCAAGGATTATACTGTAAAAATTTATTAAAAGATAAGGAAAACAGTGAATGTTGAGTATGTTACTACAGATGTGTCTTTCTGAATATGCTCTAACAACGGTTTACTTACAGCAGGGAAGAGAGGACCAGAGGAAAAACTATTATAATAACATGTTCCTCAGCATCTCCTGAGTTTGCAGAAGTGCGCAATTTTATTTTTTTTCCCAAAAACCCTCTGTTCATCTTCCGAGTCAGGTCTAAATTTAAAGTTTGCAGTTTGCCTGCAGGCTGGAATAAGAACTGAGAAATTCCATTTGGTGAAAGGGAAAGCATCAGTGGCAAAATAGTGCTTGAATAGAGCTTCGTGCTTTGTCCTTTGCTTCGTACTTTGGTCCCTTGTGATATAGTCATAGTCAAGGCTTGGAAAAGTCCACTTTCTTCCTAGTGTATTCTTAATCCTGGAAGTTTAAAATACTTCTTTCTGTTCCTTACTGCACAAGAATATGTCACTTTATAGATGCTCAGGGTGTGCTGAAGCTTTCAGGAACTGTATAGCACAGGCTTTGCAGTTCTTTGTGATCTTCTGATGGGGCAGGGTAACTCCCCAGTCTCCCTACTGCCCTACTTGGATTTCACAGGGCCCCTCTGATATTTGACTTGCCCTATCCAAAACTATGCAGTTATGGAAGGTTGCGTTTCTACACCTGATCTCATTAACATCCACTGGGGTTTCTTTGAACAGTACAAGTTGTTGGGCTTCAACCTGGAAACCAAAATTACATATGCTACAGGAACTGCCGGATCCATCCAATTCTCAGAGGGATATTTCCAAGAAAAAATTATCCAAACCACTGGTCTTCCTGAATACCTTTTAGTTTGCAAGTGTATCTTTCTCTTTGTGAAGACAAATACAAACTCTGCAGGAATACTGGACTTACCAGAGTAGGTGTAGGCCTAATCTGAATGGTAGATGTCACATGAGAACAGTTTTCCATAACTTGAGTTTAGCAACAGCCCGAGTTCATCAGGAGCTACAGGGAAGTGTAGATGTATGCCTAAAAGCAACCTCAAATAAATTGGTGTTTTACATGCCTATACGTACTATGTAGAGTGAAAACATATAGGATCTCCTGACAAAAATTGTGTTAAACACTGTATAAACAGAGAACAAAGTCAGTCTGTGCTTCAGAGATCTTGCACAAATGCAAAATAAATTGTTTTGAAGATGGATGAAGCTAGATGATGTTGTGAGTAGATCAGAATACTAAAATGAAGAGCTTAGTCAAAGTACCAGCTTTATATATATATCCACACAGATATATACACATGCACACTCAGGTGCTTATCATAAGATGCTGGGGAGGGACTGTTCATTAGGGACTGTAGTGATAGGACAAGGGGTAACGGGTTCAAACTTAAACAGGGGAAGTTTAGATTGGATATAAGGAGGAAGTTCTTTACCATAAGGGCGGTGAGGCACTGGAATGGGCTGCCCAGGGAAGCTGTGAATGCTCCATCCCTGTCAGTGTTCAAGGCCAGGTTGGACAGAGCCTTGAGTGACATGGTTTAGTGTGAGGTGCCCCTGCCCATGGCAGGGGGTGTTGGAAATAAATGATCTTAAGGTCCTTTCCAACCCTAACTATTCTATGATTCTATGATTCTATAGGTCAAAATACATTGTTGACAGCTATTACAGGTTAAGGAATAACGTTATGTTCCTTTAACTAAATACAGCCATAAACAAAATGAAATACAAGCTTCATATGATCTTTCATTTTGCCAGATCTGACATTTTTCTCAAGGTTCATCTTAAAAATCCTTCCTGTCTGCTGCTTTGTCATGAATCAAAATGTATGCTACGTGACTAGTAAGTAATGATTCACCTGAATTTCTCATACCATATTGAGTACAAAGAATCCAGCAGTAAATTGTATTTTAGCCAGCTAACCTCTGAGCTTCAGCAAGAGGCTGGTGGGTTTCCAACAGGGCTTGTAAGTTTGCAACGTGAACTCAAATTGTGCATCCAAAAAGTGTATTTGGGCTCCAGTATCTCTGCTGTCTGTGCTTCAGAATTTGGGGTTGGGGCCTTTGGCTTCTCTGCTGAAAGTTTCTTTTTTATGTGCTCCCATTTAAAACTTTTTGAGAAAAATGCATTTTTTAGGGAAAGTGTTGAGAAAAAACTACTTTTTTTTTTTTTTTTAAGCAGGAAGTTTTTTCTTCTTTGTAAAGAATGCATAATGAAATACATGTTACATACATCTGATAAGAATGGCTGAAAGATAATTCTTTTTCAGCTTTTGGTCAAGATAATATGTTACAAAATAGTTACAAAATTTAACTGTCTTTACTGCATCGGGTAGCTTCTGTAGGTCTTTTAGGCTGCAGCTGCGCTAGTAGTCTAATTAATGCCAGGATCTAAGCCTGGGCTGATAATCATACCGTTAGGTCAGTTCCTGGCACAGTTTTGGCCTGTGCCCACTAGCACTTTTCCCCAAAATTCTTGGATCCTGTCCAGAGCTCAGCTTGGGGACTGCTCACAACAGGAAGGACTGCTCTGCTTTCCTGTAAAACATATGATCGGGGCCATGTCTGTCAATCCCAAGGCCAGAGGATAAGCCTTGAACTCATATTTACTTGTGTAGCAGTGACCTAATAGTTTAAACTCCGTTTCCAAAGGAAAACGCCGGTGTTTCCCTGTCAAAAGAGAATAGCTCAGGATTTCCAGCATAAACTGCAGCATGGCATGAGATCTGTCTTTGTGAGGGATGTATTGAGCATGCTTTCTATGCTGTTATAAAAATAATGTGTCAGGTCTTCATGCAACTAAAGCTTAATGTGGAATAATGTGAAGAGTCAATGATGGAGAAAATGTTCAGCCTAAAGGCAAGTCTCATACAAGAATTGGCAGAGAAGAGAGAGAAGGGAAGGAAACAATCCTGAAAGCAAAGTGATACCATGGTGGCAGCAGTACTGCAAGGGCAGCGGTGGCAATGGCTGTACTGCAGGGGTGGTGGTACAATAGATTGAACAGAAAGGCAATGTTGGCTGAAACCCAAACAGCAGGAAAAGGTTTAGACAAACCTGTGGGCGGACAAATCTTTTGTGTACAATACTGTTGTATTGTACTGCTGTGAAGGCTTTTCCTGCTCTTACTTCTTTGCTGTTTTCTTTTCTGTGTTCAGGTTTGCTTCATCTGCTGCATCCCAACCCAGTGTAGCCCATCCCATTGCTGGCCAGAGTAGCCATGACCATGGTGAGGAGACTTGGAGAGTGGCTCTGCCCTTCGTGCTGGAGATGGTACTCGCTGTAGTACTCCTGGCTGTACTGTATCTGCTTGAGGTGGTGGGGTTCCTGAGCTCCATGGGGCTAATGTCACCTGACCCTGGGGACGGATGAGCTGTCAGGGCCCTTTGGAACCTGCTCACTGACCACCCAGATGCCCAGCTCTGGGGAGGGTTCTTGTACTGGGGCTGGCAAAAAGCAGGGGGGCTGCAAACACTGTGAGTGTGGTGCCTGGATCATCTGCAGAAGCGCAACCACAGTGGGTCCAGGTGGGGCAGCGAGAAACAGAAACAGGGTTCTCCAGGGCCAGTACACAATGTAGCAATCCTATTGTAGGCTGAGCTGGGTGACTGTCAGCAGTGCAGAGCAGTTGGGAGGAGTAGCTGGGGATGGTATTCCCTTGCTTGGCTGCCCTTGTCACAGCAGACAAACAGTCAATCCAAGCACTATAACTGAGGTGAGCAAAAGAAAAGAAAGAAGAGTAGCAGCAAACCCAGGGGAAATGATACAGCCTCCTCTTCTGCCGCTCTCTTCTGATGGTGACTGATGTCGCTGCTGGGAAAGCCATGACTGACTGAAGCCAGTCATGTGTTGCACTGAACAGGTCAACCACATGCTGGACACTATTCAATGAAAGTATAATAGTGACTGCTTTGTGAATTAAACTTGCTTCTTATCAAGTTTTCCTTAAAGTTGCCAGAAGTGATGTAATGATCACATTTACCGCCAAAAGAAAGTTGGACCTAAGCTAACAATAAAAAAAAATAATTAATTCATGAACATTTTTAATTATGCTTGCATATCAAGGGAGGCTAATCCTGGTGGGATAAATGAGGTTTTGACATGTCTGATCAATTTAGAGGACTCTGAATTGAAGCTTGCGCATATTTGCAGACTGAACAAGGATGAAATACTAATCTGATAAGAAAGCTTCTTATGTGTACACAGGAGTCATCATAAGGGTCTGATTACAGAAAGTAAAGGTGTTAAAAGTAACGTATGATTTAAAATAAAGAAATAGGGTTTTTTTTTGTATTTACAGGATTTTGAACAGGAAACAGAAAATAAGCAAAACATATTGTGCATGAATCTTGATAGAGAATGGTTTTGGGCTGTTCTCTTTGATGTGGCCAAGTGTTTTGTTGCATCACTAGCATTCAAAATTATGATTTGGAGTTTAAAGTCAATGAGTTTATGAGGGAATTTAAAAAGTGCATCATAAAAGATTACATCCATGCAGAATACTTCAATAATCAGCAGTACTGTGAGACGCAAGTAATCTGTATGACAACTTAATGTAATTTTTGGTAACCCAATTACATTTTCAAAGTTTGCATAATGTAGCGAGAGCTCTGCAATCTGCCTCTGCTCAAAAGGTTGCTCAACTCATTATCTTCACCATTTTTTGAGTAATAACAAGACAACATTTGTCTTCTACGTACAAAGTGCTGATGGAAACTGTTGTTGCTACCAAGTGTATATGGAAATGAGATTCGTTTGCTTTTATGTGGTTGTGGGCAAATACAAACAAAACATTTGAACCATAAATGTCAGCATTAACCTTTATCTTGAAGGTCTCTCTCAGCCTGGAGGGAATGCTGGATAAAAGAGAAATAAATTTGAAATAGGATAGAAATTCTTTGTAAAATGTCATTTTTAATGTAACAGTATTATAATTTAAGACACTATAAACCCCACACAAATAAATTGATATTAACATTAAAGGTCTCTCTAACTTAGCTGTTTAAACAAAAGGCCACTGCAGACACACAGAAGTGCTGCATAATGAATTAATGTTAAGAAAACTAAAGTCTGTCTCTCAGATTCAGTCACTTCCCCCTTAAAACATAAACATGCAATAACAAAGAGAATCAAAATGAATCAGTAAATAGAGAACTCGAATTTAGAAAGTTCTAGGAGGAAGCATTTTCCTTCCGCAAAGTAGTGATTCCATCTGCACAAGAAGGTAAATTGTTACATTGCCAGCATTATTAGCCGTTTATCACTGCATTATCATCATGCTTAAGAAGCCTGCTTCTAGAATCATTCAGATACTGCAGAGACTTTCTTTCTGGACATTCTTGAATGCTGAATAAATCATTAAGCATTGTATATAAGGTCCACAAAATTAAAAAAAATACTATTTAGTTAATTTTTTAACGGAAGATTCAAGGCCTATTAAAGTTAAGAGCTTTTAGGGTAATGTAAAATGCTCTTTAATAAGCTGCAGCACATTGTGCCTCCATGTTTTATCTGTATTACTTAATGGTCTTAGGTCTGGCTACCATTAGGCTAAATTGAACAAATGATCGGAATCTTTGTTAACTGGATGGAAAGGGGGAAATGTCAGTCATTAGTCATTAATCATTTTACTTTTCATATCTGCCTTTACAAAAGTACTAGCAGAATGTACTAGACACTAAGTATGTTTTAATAAGAACAGAGAGAGAAAGCCATAAAATCATGTTGAAAGAGAGGCATTTTACCTGGACTTTTGTGAATTTAAAAGTTACAGGGCATTAAGACAATTTGTGTTAAGAAGACCCTTCTAAAGCTGATATTCTTAAGACTTTCAGCTGATCAGCAGTTGTTGTGTTTGAACTATTTGCACTGCATTTAATGCCAGCTTGCTTTAAGCAAAGAAGTTAGCATTAAAAGCAAAAATACTATAGTGCTTATAAAACTTGATCAGTCACTCTCCTTGCAAAGGAAAGCAGCTTCACTGTATTTCCTCAACTGCTGAAATGCGTCAGGATTTCCAGCCTCACAAGAGTAGTGGCTTCAGCTCATAACAGATGGTACAAGAAATGGAGGTTGTAACACAGACAGGTTCAGGAGTTGCAACACAACTCCTGATATTGCAAGCACTGCTGTGTATATTCTTGTTTGCACACCAAAGTATTATCAGGATCTGGTTACAGTCTTAGGAATCCCACCCCCAATCATTGTTCTGTCTTTTATTGCCTCTCCCAGCAGTGGAGCTGTGCTCTGTCGCCCTATGGGCAGAGAATGGCTGCTGTAGAAAGCAGAGCAAACCATTCAGTAGGAAATGAATGATGGGAAAGAAATCTCTTCTTGTTTTCAATGATTATTTGTTCCCTAGAACGCCTTGATTTGGCAGCCTTCCTACTTATTGGTATTTCTCAAGAATGCTGTGTGCTCTATTATGACAGGTGGGATGGGGTGAGTGTTGGAGTGGACTTTCTCATCCAGGAGAGCTGGATGCTGTTTGTTCTGCTCCCTCTGATGGCAGCTGTGAGAGGGCAACTTGTGATGTCCCTCTAGATGTCCTGTGCAGGCTGTCATATTATTTGTTATGGCAATCACTTATTTTGCCTCATTTCATATTTCAGTAATGAGACAATACCAGAAAACTTGTACAATAATCACTGAGTCTTTAAACATCAAGACATTGGTTTGAACACCTTTCCATTCCAGGAGATGGATCCTCAAGTGACAGATGTTAAAAGACATGTTTTTATTTGTGGCCACTTCCCTGAGAAATGTGCAGTTTGCATATCTTTCTCAAGAAGTATTTAGCCTGAGAATCAAGTTTAATGTTGTTTTTAATAGAAAGGTCAGTGATGGCTGGCTGTATTTCAGAAATTCCTATGAGAAAGAACTCAGCTTGTCTCTCGACAGAGCTGCAGATGAGCAATGATCCAAGCACAAGAGAGGTCAGTTCAGCTGAACAGGGGATCAAGATGGCTCAGATTGTAACAGTGATTTCTGCAAAAATGAACTGTGGCTTTCTGTAGGTCAGGCAGCTAGGCCTGCTTTTCGTGGAAGAAAAAGAGCATTTCCCAGAGTCTGGGGCTTAGCAATGAATTTTCTCTAATGCTGGCCATTCTTCAGCTACTCTTGAGAACCAGCTGCTGCACTGGCACTTCACATCCACACCTCTGTCTCTGTGAGAAATGCATCTAGGTCTGCTTCACCTGTCGGCCACCAGCAAACTCAGTGCCCTCAGCTTTGATTTGGTTACAATTCCCTATGAATTTGCTGTGATGCTGTTTATACTGTTTTTCCTCCAAACAAACACCCTCCGCTCAATTCATCTTTTCAACTTTTGGGGACTTTTGTTTCACTGGAACCTGGAAATCTCTACAATTGTCTTTGATACTGAAGCCCATGGTACCATCCATAAAGATCACTGCAGCATCCTTTCTGACACCAAGCCTTTTTTACCAACTGAAATAATTTGAGAGGTGTCTCCTGTTAAGGAGTATTTTTATTCCACTTTTTCATTGCCTTCACTTAATAGAGGCATTTTTCCCAACATTTACTAGTTTTTCATTTGAGGAACAGGCATCATATAGCCTCACTCCAGAAGGCAGATATCAGAGAGGTGGGAATCTCCTCCTGGGAGAAGGCGTTTGAAACATTCTGCTCAGATTAATTCCATCAACCTTCCCTGCTGTTGCAGTATCTTGTTTTTTTTTTCTAGGCAATAAAGAAGCAACATTAGTTTCAAATGTGTTATTCCCAGAAAAGTTTAGATGAACAAGGGTGTGCAAGGTTATGACCTTGCATGAGGTCCTGACAGAAACTGCTAGTTAAAGATGCCAAACTTGCATGGGAAGAGCAGAAACCTAGTGGGTGTTTAGAGAAAAATCTTTCCAGAAGAAAATTGTTTTTTGGAGGGTAAGCAAGTGTTAATAAACTCATTTTTTTGTGGATTACTTTCTTTCCTCCCTTCTCATTTCCCTACTTCTAAAGAGATTTTCTTTCTCTGATTCAGTGGTCATGGAATGCTGTAGGGCAGTAAAGGTAAGACAAATATATTGTGCACTGAAAAGTAGCTAATGATTTATGTCAACCAGAGAGATGTTCTGTAGCATCCATTTGTCCTATTTGATTTGACCCAGGGACACTACAGTCAATCAAGCAGTGCATTATCATTTCAAGCTCAGGGAGAGATACACTATTAATCTAAGTGAGCTGCAGTCAGACTTGACAGGCAGGGGACAAATCCCTAATCAATCTTTTAATCACCCACCTGGGGTGATTTGAATGAAGTCAATTAAGGGATTTTTCATCAGCAAAAAAAGCTGTACTCAGCTAGATGAAGAAACATATGCAAGGTCTCCTTTGTGAAGATGTCTTTAGAATAAAACTCTGTGGGTATATTTCTCTTCCCTCATTTGTTTAGTGAGGAGTAAGCTGGATGAGAAAGGAAAGGCAAGTGTAGGATAACTGTATAAAGTTTCAAATGAATAGTATCACAAGTACGAATGTGGAATAGATTTCCTTGCTCTCCAGAAGTGCTGCAAATATCCCCAAAAATGCCAAATTGCAAAGAAACATAAATACTGAATATTTATTCTCATAGACCAGTTCTATACAATATCATGGTCAGATTATCAGATGAGGTGTTAAAGGGCTGCTTTTGCTATTCTAGATAGTGAAGAAATACGTTGTACACAGACTGACTTATCATTTCCTTTTTCTCTGCTGGGTTTTCTGTTGTAATTTGTTACTAATATTTTGTATTCAAAACTCCTGCCAGACTTAGTGAAGCACTGGATGTCCGTAGGAAGAAAAAGTTGGTTGTGATTTCTAAACAGAAATATTACATTTTAGCTTGTTAGGACATGCCGTGAAGTTTTGAGCGCAAGGTAATTCTTTTCAATTGGATTTTGAATTGTGTGAATTGCTTACTGAGATTCATATTTAAAATATTTGTACATGTGACCTGTTGTGCAATTGATTTGATTCTGGAAAAGGTAGGGCCGCAGTGTTGTAATTGTACTGTTTGTCGTTCCCATAGTCATATGGATCTGAAGTGCAAACCAGCTTAATCTTAAAACTGCCTGACAGTCTGCTCACAGCATGACTATGAAAATGTGATTAAAACTGAAAGTATCTTTTCAGGGCATACCTAATGTAGCCTTTATTAGCGGGGTGAATACAGTTGCTGAGGAAAATTTCAGGATAAACATGTTAAAACAGCTCATGGTTGCTAGGCTTCTTACTCAACCTTTTTTTATGAGCTTTGCTGGACAATTTGTGCTCTTCATTCTTGTTTGAAATACATCCAGGATTAAACATCTGTCACTTGTACATTGGGAGAGATCAAACCTCTTCAATTTTGTGATAGAGGGTTTTTTTTTTCTTCCCCAATAGAGTCGTTTTAGTGCTTCATTAAGGACTTAGTGGTAAAGGTTGAGCTGACACTTAAATCATAAACTTTTATTTTTGTCTCTACTTAGATCTTGAACTGCACAAAATCACCAGCTCCTGGTAATGTTGTCTCCCATTTTTATCTCTGCAGAAATCTGAGATAAATTTAAACAGAAAAAACCTAAAACCTTTGTGAGAGGGACCTGAGGGAGCTGCAGAATTGCAGTGATGTTTTCTGTAATGTCCTTTGGCATGCTGTTGATATTGCCTTGTGAGCAGCTAAGACCACTTCCTTTTCGAATTGCAGGTGTCATTGCAAACCAAAGTCCAGAATCATGGGGACACTTGAGAACCTGACTCAGACACCTGAAAATCAATCATGTTGCAGCTGATGGGAGTCATACATCTGGTTAATGTGAGCCATCTTAACACATCTAGGAAAAAAGAAACTGACCTTTTCTATACAGTTAGACCTATGTACTTGCTTTTGTGGAGATTACTCTGGTTCGGACATGTTAATGTTGAAATAAGAGGAGGAATTTGCTGGTTGCTGTACATGGTCAGTGAGGCATTAGCTGCTATTTCAGATTTTGTTTTCTGAAGGAAAACAGGAGCCAGCATACAGGATTTGACTCTGCTTCTGTTGAAACAGTAACAGAAGAAGACCACCATGAAGGACAGCTCACAAACACCCCAAGACCAACAACACACCACAAAACCCATGGGAGCCATTAGCTGCATGGAGGAAAGATCAATGAAGGTTTACAAAGGCAAAGTCCTTTTTCAGTTCTTCTGGCTTATCTGTTTCTGCTTTCTCTGATTTCAGACAAATCACTTTATAATTACACCAAAGATGAAAACCAGGAGTTTGCACAGGGGTTCACATATGCAGGATTTATTGACCTGGAGGAGGCAGTGTGTCTCCTCACTCAGGACCATTTCAGGACCACTCAGAACACAAAGGCTCTCTGGGTGTCCTCTAGCTGCTGGCATGACCTCTGTTCTTCCCACAGGGACATGTACCTCATGCTGGGTGCAAGATGGTGGATCTGAATGTTGGTCTCCTTTTGCTGTGCACTGAGTGCGTGATGTTCCCAGTCTGTGGTGTAGCAGTGTGAAATGAAGTAGAGCAGCCACAACCTATCTTTGATTCTGCGCTTAGTTTAGGTCAAAAGCCTGGTACCTGAGAAGGTCTTGTATCTCCTGGGACTACCTGTATGTCCCAGCATCCCAATGAATGGAGATACAAGTGTGACTCGTCCCTCTGCAAAATCTGGATTTCCACTGGAAAGCGATCAAGCCCATGGGCCAAAGGGGATCTGAGCTGCACCTCACCTCCTTCCCACTGCAGTCACCTGGGACATCAGGGCATGGGGTTTCACATATATTCTCAGCCACTCACTCCCTCAGACTTGGGAGACAAAAGTTGTGGTTTGCCTTTGACAAGCATGGTTCCTACAGTCAGAACCCAACAGGCAAAACTGAACACTTCTATTACTCTTATTCTTCTGTAGGATGTTGCTAGCCCCTATTTGTACAACAGCTCAGACGGCAACTGCCTTCATGCAGGTTAGGAAAAGAGTCACGGAAGTGAAAGAGTGGCCTGATTAAACCTTCTCTTCCAGTCCACAGCAAGTTTTTGAATCCTGAAGAGATGATAATTAATGCAGCTATTTAAATAGCTATTTGAGAAAAGCAATTCAGGGTGCCTGTGGTAGACACAACTTTCGTAAGTATATGGAAAGCAGATTTACTCTTTAAAAGGAGGTTAAATTTCATTCTTAATTACAAATTTCTTTCTTTTATATAGCAATTTTTTAATTACAATTCCTTGAAGAATGAATATTCCATAAGGTTGGGTAACAAGGCGATGCCTAATTTATGCCATTTAGATGCAAATGATTATTCTGGTGTGTAAATACCCAAAATCAAGCAGAAGGTAGGCAGGCAACAAGGGCACAAAAGAGCAATATAAAAAAAAAAAAATCTTATTTTTCTATTTGGCTTAAAGTTTACAGGGTTCTGCTTCTCAAAGCCCTTTCTCATGCTAGTCCATTGACTTCACAATAATCCTCTCATAAGAGCCCATGTTGCTGGGGTCATTCCCACGAGAAGATGGTGTTTCAAGTTAGTGTAGCTTTTCTATTCTTGAACAACAAAAATCTGAGATGATATGTGCAGCTGACCTAGGATTTTTGGAAAGCAGAGCTGCAATAAATCAGTTAGAGAGCATGTAGAAAACCAGAAGATTAAATAAACCAGGAGAATGTATGTTGGCAGCATGGACAGTGCTTCAGAACGCTATTTTAGGAGCATGGAGAAAATATCTACCACCTACCAGAGAAGATTTTTTAAAGGACTGAAAGGAAAACAAAATGTTGGCATGGTCAAACATCAAGGCAGTGGGAACTACTAAATGATACCCAAGGCATCTTTAAAAAAGTGGAAATTTTATCTGAACAATGAAAATAGAAAAGATCATAAACTGTAGCAAGCGTCACACTACCAGAGAGGGTTTAGAGGGGCAACCTGAAAAGGGTGTGAAAGCTGCTATAAAACCTGTTCCAAAACATAAAAGGAGGAAGCTGACCAGAAAGTCAACCGGGCCAATACATAATGAAGGCATAGAAAAGGTGCTCTGTGAAGACAGGACAACGCAGCAGAACTAAAAGATGTTTCTGATAGTACTGGTTACAGGAGAGGTCAGTGAGGCTCCCACAGAGGTAATTTTTTGCAAGAGATGAGTGTGAGAAACTCTGATTGGAATAAACCAGTAAACTGAACCTCGCCAGTTCTCAGGACCAGAACAAATTCATGCAGAAGAAGTATTCGGGTATGAAACTATGGAACCACAACTGTCCTATTTGAGTTACTCCCTAAAGAACTTAATGATGGAAAAAATAGAAGGATGCAAATGGGTCACCAGTCTTTGAAAAGGGTTTGAGGAATAATCTGAAAATTACAGACTAAGAAGTCTGACACCCATACCAAGGGCATTGGTGGAAGCCATTGAAAAGGCAGTGGGAGATTGAAGGAGCAACTTTCCCATTCATAAGCAGGCTCTTGCCATGGATCCTTGTTTTCACCAACAGGGGAAGACAACAAAACAAGGACCTGATACCAGAGATCTATAAGCAAAGAGACACAGGGACAGCCAGAGTGATGTGCTCCCCCCTCTTTCATGCTCCTCTCTCTTTCACAGATGCTATGCATCTGTCCTGGGACAGGTTTGCCGCTGTCTCAGATGCTACTGGTAGGAAGTTTCATGGGTGTAGTTTAAATGTATGATGATGAGAGCTCTGGTCCTCAGCTCAACCCACTGTCCTCCCCCATTTTACACCACACCCAGAAGAGAAGGACAGTTTCACAGCCTGCAAAAAGGCACATCATGAAGGGCAGGTATAGTGCATAAAGTGGGGGAGTATTTAGGACATATGGCTTTTAGAGGAGGACTCTGACAGAGCCTGCTTCATATTTAGGTTTTCCATGACTGTATATTGGAGCAAATAGGAGGTTATTTGTGGCTTATCACCTGGATTTGGGTTTACGATTATGCCATTTGAGACATAAAGGATACGGTAAGAAGACATGAATAATGAAATGAGTGACAGTAATGCGGATGATAAACCAGAATATTTTCTTAGAATAGTCTGATCTTGAATTAGCTGAGCAGATTTGCAGAGCTGACTGATTAATGAAATGGCACATGAAATTCAATGTCAATAATTATAAGGTAATGCGTACAAGAATAAAACTATACCTCTAAGCATAAGCATAGTCAGTAAGGGATTTAATTCCCTAGTACCACTCAGAAAGAGGCATATGAGTTCTTGTGGATATTTTTCTGAAGGCATCAGTTCAATAGCTGTCAAGAGTCAAAGGCAAATTGAATCAGAAAAACATTTAGGAAAGGAACTCATAACAAATGAGAGCAGATGATTATACCATGGTGCAAAGATGTAATGTATCTGCACTTGAATGCTGTGGATGAGGCCCTGGGGCTGGGAGCTTTGGTCTTCAAAAGCTGAGGGGGGATAATGCCGAACAGCGAATGACTTGCAGATTCAGCTTTTTGTCTTTGGGCTCTTACACAAATACTGCATATGTGGCTGATTTCTAACATTGCTATAATTTGTGGAACTGATATGTCTGATGCTCTGCCTCAAGAGAAATACTGTATGCAGAGTCTCATGGCAAGCTTAACTGTAGGTGGTTGTATAGCAGGGAATAAAGTGATAGTCCCCCTTCTAAACTGCCAGCTGTTACATGCCTAAACTATAGTCAAGCCTTTTACATGCAATTGTTGCTGAGACCTGAGGAAGTGTCTTTTTAGGGAAACCTTCTCTCCTTGCTATGTGGCCTTCTGACCCCATCATGAGATGAGACTTTTTATGATGATTCTTTTGCCTTGAGAGGAGGACAAAGCAATCTTCGCAGCATGTACCCATTTCATTCTCCTGTAAGGATTACAGTCCTGAGCAAAATGAGAGAAATACTAGATTGCTAATACTCCAAATGGATTAGCTAGGTGAATGTAATGTAAAATTGCTGCAATAAGGCAAATCTGTGTGGCATCTTACGCTGTCCTGTTTTACCACTAGTGATCTGTTGTCTGATACTGTGATTGGTGTAGAAATTGAATGCTAAGTTATGTTTTGCTAGACAAACATGTACATTTTAAAAACGAAAATCAAAAGCTCTACTACAAGGAAAGATATGGACTATTTTCTCTTCCAGTAATGACACAGGCAGTTTCATCAGTTATTTGTTCCTTGTCAGTACTTTAAAATTGTTGCACATATTATATTGCAGCAGGTTTGAATTTTGCAAGCCAGGGGCTTTTGTTGAGCCTTTCATCTTCAAAAAGTGCCCTTGAGCTGAGTTTTCAGCTATTCTCTGCTGAAACCCATCTTCAACTACATTTTGTGAGATGAGGAACTGTTTGTGATGTCTTTGAGAATGGCAACACCAGCCTGTAGCAAGGGTACAAGTGCACTATTCTTGAGTGTGCTGCTGTCTTCTCACTGAAGTAGCTGTGTTTTGTGAGCTTTGAATTTGTGTAAAAGCTGAAGGGATGCAGACCTTTGCTGTCCCATCAAAGTGAGCAGACCTGCTCACAGGAGTAAAGACCGCACAGCCTGATTTAGCAGCCTTGCACAAGAGAGATTCAGCGATGAGACACTGCCATCCATCAGATCCTTGTGTATCAATATCACCTTGCTGCTTAATTATAAAACAAGAACAGGTTTAATCTCCATAAAAATGCTAATAAATTCTTCTTGCACTCATTTAAGCACCAACCAGATAGCTTTATGTTCCACAATGACACTTAGCATACCGAGGTAATTGTTCTACTGCAGTGTGTTTTCTATACTGAGCAATCAGGTTTGCCCTGTGCTTGTCACTTGCTCTTCTGAATGAACAGGATGTCACTGAAAAACCCCCAGACCTTTAGAGTGTTTTAAAAGACTTTAGATGAAGGAGCTTAAACTCACCTTTTAATCTTTTGGTATCTGCTTGTTCTCATTTTTTTCCCCAGAGCACCTACCTTCAGGCTTTACTTACAGCTCTCAACAGGCTTTGCCTTGTCAAATATTTTGGATTCCATAATGAGGTGTGTAATGTCTCTTACATAAGCTCTGGTTTGTGCTCTCCTAGGATGCCTTGCCTTTGTGCTTGAATGGATTTGCCCGTGCTCACTTTGCTCATGTTGCTTTTCACTGAGGAATTAAGAAAGTAACATTTGGCTTCTGTTCTCCCACCATGTCCTAACCTTCCCACCCCCTAAGAACAGAAAAAAATCCCAAGCAACCAACCTGCTTCAGATTATTGTTTTAGTTCTTTGGAACTAATAGCAGACATTCCTTTTTTGATAGCAAATACTGAAATGGGGACAGAAGCTGTACATCTGAAAAAGAACTATGAGCAGATCACATCAGTACGTTATCAGTCCGTCACTATACCATGATGACTCAGTTACTCTATTGAGAAGAGTTTGAGATCAGAAAGGACCTTTTTGAACAGTGCGTCAGAACTGCTGTAGCATTGTGCCAGAAGCCACAGTACTCCAGCTGATAGCAGCAAGCCTGTACTCCTTCACTGATGCAACCCTTTCTGAAGCTCTTACAACATTAATGTAAAAGCTAGGAGTGGTGGTGGATCCCTTCACAGGCAGCTGGTATGTGCGAGGTGCAGTAGCCCTAGTTTAATCTACCCATGCATGCGCACAGGCAGGGGCTGCCTGTCAGTAGTGTGTGCGGCGGCCTGGGCACATGTGGGGCTCACAGCTCATGTTCAGGCCATCTGTGTGGCACATGGGTGCTGTAGCCAGTGCGTCAGATCCACTGTATGTGTCTGATATGGTTTTTAACCCACAAATATGGCATTTTCACCTTTCCCAAAGTAGTGTAGATAGATTTTTCCTTCTAGCTTTGTCAGCATGAGATAGTATTGAAATATATAATCTCAGAAGATGTTAAAATCCCAGAAAATGTGAAAACCTGTAAGGTATTACTGAGAGACAGAGTCACTGTTCCAAGATGCAAGTGGGCTGGGTTGAAGGTAGATGAATGTCTCCAGCAGGAAATGGACGAACTTCATTAATACTGGGACAGACTAGCCATACAATCTGAGCAATTGCTGTTTATAGACTGGCTCTCCAATTCATGTTTTATTAATTTCCTCCCAGGTAAAGCTGTTCTGGTTGGCTCATTAGCGTACTGTCAGAAAGACAATTGGGAGGATATTAATCTGAAGCACAAATGCCGTGTCAGTTAGCAGGCAGGGGTTTTGTACTGCAGAGTTCAGAATGTACTTGGCAGAAGAAGTGCAAAGCGAAATTATCAATGACAGAGCCTTAAAGCAGCTGGTGCAGACACTTTAGTCCCTTTTCTAAATATGGTCTTAAAATAGTTTGCACCCAATGCCATCTATAAGTAACGCTTTGTTAATCTGATGTTTTAGATAAAAATATTAGAACAGATCTTCACTTCCATAGCAAATATGCGGCTATTTTGATGACATATTTTGGGGATGGAAACAAAGAAAAAGTCTGTTCTATTTTATGATGCAAAGAGGCAAATGAAGAGAAGGGTCACTCCTCTGGAAGCTGGTGATAGAAGCACTTTTTAGGAGCCACACCCTGAGTGTGGAATATATTGGTAGCAGTCATGGGAGAGTCCTGTTTTATTGGCAGGCAAAAAATCATAACTTTTTCATGCCATCATCAGTAGAATCCATGTGAAGTAATTTCAGCACAATGGGATATAACAGTGCACTTGAGAAACTGTGATAGGGATTGAAATACAGGGATTACAGATGTGTGTTGGGGCTGTCTCACCTGGTGCCTTAGCTCTCGCTGCTGGAAGGAAACAACTGAGCATCAGCAGCTCTTCTGATAGTATGTGCCACATTGAGGGGAAGTGCTTCCATTTCTCCAGTGAGCTTCTAAATGTTTTAAGTTAAAATAAATACTTCAGTGTTTCAGTCCATTAGAAGAAGCTGGCTTTGATGCAGTTGCATCAAGGTTTGAACTAACAGCAACAGAAACCTTTTTCAACCACTTATGCTGGGTAGTGCAGGGATAAAATGCTAGTAAATAGAAATTGCAGTGTCACCTGCAATTTGTACACGCATATAACTGTGCTAGCTTCAAGGTAAGAGACAACTAAGACATTAATTTATTAGCTAGGAAAAAAACACCTACATGAAGTTTGAAATCATGGTCTCACTGGCCATATGCATACTGCTTTATCAGATTGCCCCATCCCTGGAAGTGTTCAAGGCCAGGCTTGACAGGGCTTTGAGCAACCTGGTCTAGTGGAAGGTGTCCCTGCCCCATGGCAGGGGGTTTGGAACTACATGATCTTAAGGTCCCTTCCAACCCAAGCCATTCTATGATTCTCTGATTGTTCCCAGGGACAGACCCAGGAAAGCATTCCAAGCCAGAGTTTAGATGCATATTTCAGGCCTTTACCATACTTCCCAAATACCCCAGACGTTTTAATACAAAGCAACACAGAGTGTCCTTGGATCTCTTATCCTACAGTACTTTTGGCACTATCAGCAAGGGAAATGCTTTCTATGTGACCTACCATGTAACTTTACCTAAGTGGCCCTGCTTCTCTCTGTTCATGACTGCCAGTAGCAAAAGCAGGGAAAGAGCCTTTCCTTCACTTACCTGGACCTCTGTACTCCCAGATAGTCTCAGTGCTTCACCAGAGCTTGCCTAAGTTTGAAGCAAGCAAAGCCCCACTGGCTAAGCCCCCACTGGGTTCCCCAGGGCCAGGACGGGCAGCAGCCAGTACTTTCCCTCTTGCTGTGCTCACCTCAGGCTCAGTCTCTTCCTGGACTTTAGTTACAGCAGAGCACTCAGCACCCACACTTGGCAGCACACACCCCTTGGGAGATGGGGAAGGTGAGACCCTCCCTTTATCCGTGCTGCAATTGGATCTTTACAGCTTCCTCATGGAACTGAATCATAGAACGTGTGTTGCCAAGTGATAAACACTTTGGGTAGGACTCATCCTGGGATACTGAAATTAGTCTTCTAATTAGCGGTCATGCTAGTGACCATGCAATATCAACTTCAACACCTGGGGACAAGACCCTGTGAGCATAATACAGGTGCTGATGTAAATGTGCCTGTGATACTTTAATGAACTTCAGTGAAAAAATATCTGTCTCCAGAGAAGTTATTGCAGATCCTCTTTGTAGCATGTGATGTGGAGAAGAGTGTGACCACAGTTTAATATCCTGGAAAGGTTAATGTGGTACTTCTTTCACTTAAAATAGCTATTGATTATTGATTAGATATCTCCGTATAAAAAAAGGTTGGATTACAGAAATTAATAATATGCATTTGACATTCCTTGCAGATTCTATTTCTGCTTTTGTTAACAAAACAATACTATACTTGCACTGAATTATCTGGCTATAAAATTTATTAGTACAGAGGATAAGTTCATTCAGAGAACAGTCAAGCTGCAGGTGACTTTGCCAGTGTAACCGACATGATTTTATGTTTGTCATAACTGTTTTATAACTCCATTGTTTGATTCTCTGACAGAAGAACCTGTATTTGTTATTGCTTATGCTCATTCTTATTATCCCAATAGACATTCAGATCCATATCTTATGTATAGCATACACCGAACTACCAGATTTGTTTGGGAAAAAACCCACCTTCTTAGCAATACACCAGCTCGATGCACCTCTCCCTGCTTCTACTTGTCCATTACCTTCTCAGCAAACAACTGATTGCTTCGTCAGCCCATAATATGCAAGGGAGACAATTAACACTGTTGAGAAATGTTCAAGAGTTACCTCCTGGATTTGAGGAGTGGTGTGTTTTAATGATGCAAATTATTACCAAAAAGAAAGGCACACAAATGCTTTTGTCTAGTCTTTCACTAACAGAAATAGTAGTAGGTGTTAGAAAATGAGATTAGGTAAAATTGAGACAATAAGCAAGAGAGAACTGAAGGTGGCACTGTAGGAACAGACATTCCCCTTTTCAGAATATTAAGACCATAAATGCCTGCTTGCTCTTTCTCTTTGAAACAGGAAAAACCAGCCCTGTTTGTCAGGCACGAACTGTATTTTCCCATACCTTTTTCTCACTCTTTGCTGCTGAATATACATGCACTCCCTTTCCTCATAGTGGGAGGGCATTGAGGATTGCATCAGGGCACTCTGTCCCTTCCTGCAGAACAGACGTGCGCCTGTACACACTGCAGTGTGCAGGCTGCCGGCACTGCAGGCAGGGCAGGCAGCTGAACGTGGGAAACTGTGACCAGTTTGATATCAGGCTGAGGAGCCATCAACTAAAGCACTTTTCTTTCCCAGATGAGTCAGGCCTATGGCAGGATATTTCCTTTCCATGCATCTACCTCTAATGCTCATGAGAAGGGCACAAAGAGGCTTATCAGAAGCAGATCTAAATCAACCAGTCATTACACAAAATGCTGGAGGTTATGACTTAACCCTGCAACTCTTAATTCCAGCTAAGCCTTCAAACTATCTTTGCTTAAACTAATCCTTTAGCATTTTCTTTGCCCTTTTGTTCCTGGTGCACCATAGGCGGTGCTTTCCAAGAGCACCCCCTTTGCCCTTCAAGAAATTGTGTACAAACTCCTCTGCTAGGAAGTGGCAGCATGACTGGGAGTCAGCTCCAGTAGTGAGAGCATTTTGTATTTCTTTTGGATTGGATTTGGTGCAGGTAGTGGCTATTTTTACTTTGTTTTGGACTTGTTTTGGCTTCTCTGAAGTTTCAGCCTTTTCTGGTCACAACTTTGCTCCTACTGAGCAACAAAATAATGTGGTGGGGTGCCCCCACAAAAGGAACAAATCATTTGTTACTGTGGCAGAAGCAGACATAGAGGGTTTTGAAGATCAGGGAAGGAACCTTAGAATCATAGAATAGTTAGGGTTGGAAAGGACCTTAAAGTGGACTCTGCACCAGGCACACAGTACAGAGCAGTGCACCGGTATGTAGTGCGTTGAAACAAGACAGACCATCAAGCAGCAACAGCTCCAACAGCTGGTGAACAACCAAAATGAATAGCAAACAGGTGTGTGCACATGCATTTAACACAATGGAAATTCAAGACAATATCTTACAAAACAAGACCAGCATATGTTATTTGCTATCAAGATACTACTGAAGAGGTTAGAGTTTTTAGATGGATAAGCTGGAAACAAAAAAAACTAGAGCCATTGCGTGAAGGATGTATGATTCTCGTGCTTGGCCCTTTTGCGTTTAGCCCAATCAGGATGCCCCATGCCTGTTTCTGTGGACCTGGGGTCAGCCAGGGACATCCCCACCAAGAACTGATGCAAAGGTGCACTTAAACACTAGTAAAAATAAGTATCTATGGGGTTTTTTTACTTGTAGTAAGTTGCTACATCTTGCAGCTTATTCCCTGTTGTAACAGGTTTGAACAAGGTCTGCAATTGCCTCTCATGAGGTTGGTACAGGGCTTGCTGTACCATGGAGTTTAAGTTCCATTGTGTTTTGGCAGTGATGCAGTTCACTCTTAAAGAAAAATGTCAAAGAAAGACTTTGGCATTTGTGGTGACAGCTCAGCGCCCCTGAAGTAAGAGCCATTCCTACCTTCTTGCTTGAAATCTCTGCTGCTAAGCAGGGTACTGTATTCAGAGCCGTCTGGGATGTTTTTTGGCAGAAGCTTTGTTCTAGTACCCAGAGTATGTGAGCATGCCATGCTTCTGAACCTGAAGGGGTGAAGCTGGTGTGCATCGTGATGACAGCTTGGTTAGAAAGCAGGGTGTTGTTCCCGTAGGGCAACTTGCAAGGCACTCGTGAAGATTTTAAAGGTGTATCTATCTGATTTAACAGACCTATGCCTCCAGCTGTAGGGGAAGGGTATTATTCTGGATGTTTCCTTCATGTCAGCACTGCTGCTTTCTGAAGGTCTCTCTCTGTAGGAAGGAAAAGGCAAGCTCCTTCCATCACTTTTGTATGAGAACCTGGATCTTCCTCTTTTCAAAGCCCAAAGTGTGATAGTGAGCCCTAGGTTTGAGCATGCCTGATCAAACAGGGAAGGCAGACAAAACAAGCACATGCTGTATTTTTTTTAGAGGTGCCACAGAAGACTGTGTAGGTGGAAATCTGGTATCAGCCTTCATATTGTTCCCTGGGAGACTCCTCTCTTTCAGTAATTCTCAGTTACGGCTATGATGAGCACATATGGATACAAAGATCTTCATCAGTGAGCAACCACATGAAAGCATGCTTATTGTCCAGGTGTATTTTAACTGCCCAGATTACAGCTTCTGTGAAAGTGTTTTATTTGTGTGGGAAATGCAAGGACCACTGTGACTGGGTATACATTATGGTTCATACCCCGTCATGCTTCATGTAAGAAATGTGAGATTTGCATACAACACTTGAGGCATTTGAATAACGAGAAAATAGAAATCCTTTCTATGTCTCTCTCCCTCTCTCTCTCTGACACCCTCCTGTTTAACAAGTCCCATCATCTTCAATAGAAAGCATTTCGTAAGTCAGTGGTAAGATAATGGCTGACTGTAAGGTAGCAGATAACATAATCTGCCTCTTGAAGTTCTACAGAAACTGTCCTTTCTATTTATTTTACTTGACCTGGAAAGAGCAAAGTGCTGTTAAGCCAGCAGGTTTGATTGATTGCAGATATATACCTATACCCAGGAGTCTTGCCTATTGGTAAGTTACTTTCAAGTGAGGATGAGTTTGATTTGCAAGCTTTGTCCTTAATCTAAAACAACTTATAATAGAAAGTTAGACTGGAAGTCATAAGCTGCTAACAGTTATAAATAAAGGTAATCACCATGAAACAAAACAAGTTACTTGTTCAGATGATTTGTTAAAATAAATTTAAATATAATGTGGTGCTAAGGCTGCTTTTAGAAGCTTTTGAACATCCTCCATTGCTCTTTGTCAGCTGATGACTTCACTCAGTAGCAATTGATCTTAAGAAGGATAAAAATACAAATTATTCATTTGGATGTTGCTCTCCCACAGATTCACAAGCAACATCTGTCTTTAAGAGGTGTAATATATCAGAGGCTATGACAGCTCTGCTCTCTTAGAGGAATATTTACCACTAACCTGGGGAAGCTTGACAATTTATTGAAAATTTGGAATTATGAGACAGCACGTAGCAGTCTTTAAATGATGTGTGTTTATTCTAATCATAGGTCGAGCGGGGGTGTATTTTGCCTTTGATTTTTGAGCCACCTAGTGGTAATATAAACGAGATACGATTTCTGTGTTAAAAAGAGCTGTGAATCTTTAGCAGCTATGTATGATTTAATGGGACTAAGCTGAACAAAGTGAATTGAAACCTCAATGTTTTGTCTCTTTTGCTAAAGAAGTATTATTTTATTTTTGGTAAAAAATATAGTAAAAATGTCAAAGTTATCTAATAACAAGGAGTTAAATCCTTCCCTCAGACTGTTCTTGTCAGAGGGCTGTTCCAGGACTCTGCTGAGGCTGTTTCAAGCCACTTTTCCTGCTGGGAACCTTTTTAGGGACTGTCCAACTCATCAGGAGTTTGAATGGTGCTTGGCAGATGTGGCAGCAGGGTGTGCCTAGTATCACTTTGTGGCCGTTAGGCAGAGATGGTTTGAGAAGATTTCCCAAAATATTCTTGTGTTGGGGTCAGGAGCATGAACGGGAACTCCTGGCTCTGATACTGGGCTTTGTTCTGTGTCTTCAGCACTTACCACTAGTTTTTATTCCCCAGAACACTTTTATCCAGTGTATTCTAGTATCATAATCTGGTCTTAAATATAGTATTTTCCAAGATTGAGAAATTTATCCAAATATTACACTATATAACTGAACTAGAATTAGCAGGGAGCATTATACACCTGTATATCCATGACAGTGCTGCATTTTCTGGGCCTGTTTTCTGGATGATAATCAACTGCATGTCCTTTTGCACTCAAAGAACTGAGGCTAATTACAGACCTGCTCAGTCATCTATAAGATACACTCAGCATCTGAGATAAGCTGTAGCTAATTTTAGGGTTTTCTAAATGGGACTGTAGGTCAAAGCATCTTTCATTTTGTCTGTATTCTCATATAATGGTTTCAAGAACATCCAGATCACTAAATCCTTATTGCTAATCATGCAGGTTGGAAACCACAGTCGCCTTTCTAGTCATTGGCCATTCCCTGATGCCATGTTGCACACGTTTTCTGTACGTTCATATATCTATTAGCTCCCTAAATGTAACTTCCAGATGCTCAGACTATGTAGCATTCCAAACCCCTCTGCCCCCCAAAAAATATAAATCCTAGATTCTCAGCTGGATTACAAAAATATGCTTTCAAAGCAATCTTAAAAAACAGTTCATCCTTATTCTATGTATGTTTTTAGCATACAGTCTAGAAAAGCAGAGCTCTTCTCTGGAGAGGAGAGAAAACTCTGAGTATTACGTCTTTAGTGTTTCCTAACGGTTGAGATGTTCAAATAATCCCCAGAGCATTAGCAAAGAGAATACGCCTTGCCTTCAATTGCAGACTTACCTATCCATTTAGCATTTGTAATTCCTGTGTAATACCTTAAGCTTCTGGTATATCATGTTTCTATTTAACTTTCCCCTAAATTGGGTGCTGGAAACACTGGGCCTATTAAGCTGAAAGACAGTTACAGGCAGAGTTCGGAGACAGGTGCTTGTTAATTCTTGTTAATTCTGAAAAACATGCAGAAAGGATTATAAGGATTCTTTGTAAAGTGGGAGAGGAAGGAAATGTCAGCTGGGACAGGGAAACCACAGGAACGGCCCAGATGGGAAGAGGAATTCAGTCGGATGTTTGCTATCATGTTGAATGCAGTGAAGCCAAACACAAAGTTGAGGCTGAGTCTGGCCAAGGAGAGGGATTTTTTCTCTCTCCTGCTGGATCCAGAGCTGGATCCAGAAAGAGCTGTGTCATTTCCAGATTACTGCCTGTGTGGTCCGAATCGAAGCTCAGCGCTTGCTGTGCTGCCTGTTTTCAAGGCTGGAGTGAGACAGCTGGGCTCCAGCTGCCCGCACAGCCAGCAGGGAGAGATGAAGGGAGTGCTGGAGGCCACTGCTGGCAGTGCCACCCGCTCTGGTGTGGTGTGCCCCCCTCAGCACTGCTCTGAACACTGACGGGAGGGAAGCCTGGAGCTGCCTAGGGGCTGCGGCTCCACAGCATACTTCGTGGTGAGGGAGTTTGTCCTGACCTCTGCCACTCCCAGAAACTTTTTGGCTTTGCGGGGAGGATGACAGAGAGGGGGAGAAGTGGGCATGGGAAACTACACCCTGAGTGCTTCCCTGAGCCTGTCTGGTGGTCTGTACGGGAAACTGAGTGTGAAATAGCAAACCCCAAATCAGTGGCAGCTAGATCCAGTGGGGGATTTAGGAGTGTCATTCAGACAAAAATCCCAAGAATAAGCGGGTTATCTACGTTACTGAGGAGGACAAGCTCCATTGATTTTCTGTAAGACAAGGCATCAGTTCTTTAAAACCTGACTTTATCTCTTGCCAGGGTTTGTTGGCTCAGGGGAGATGAGAATTCCACAACACACCCCAGGGGCAGGCAGTGGGATGGAAACACCACTGCCTCCCTGGAAGGAAGGTTTCCGAGTTGCAGCAATTCCAGGCCTTGCAGCAGGGTAATGGCAGTGGTGGTTCCACTTAGCACAACATTCGGGTAAACTGCACCACCTCCGGCTTCGTCAGATTTGCCATTTCAGGAGTCTTTCAACCCTGTATGCATTTACAGGGCACAGGAAAGCAATTTCCAGCTTGGGGGGTCATGAGATTTGTCATGGACAGGTATGCTCAAACCTTTTACATGCAGCGCAACTTCTGGACTGTATCTACCACATAACTTCTATTTGGCTGGGGAGAGAGCTGTACAGACCCTTCAAATGTGTCTAGACAAGGAATAAAGTTCATATTCCCATCAAAGACTTGCACAGTCTCACAGGTATGTATGTATGTATTTATCAATCCAAAATCACAGCGACACTTCAGATGACACTGATTAACCGGGACCTGATGTTCAGTCGATTATACACAATGTCCCCTGCAGGGCTATTATTTTCCAGAGAATATTAATGCATACTACAAGATGCCTTTTTTCTTTCCAGATGTATAATTTTACTTCTGTCATATTCAGAATGTGTGCAGCCTGACACCACCTGCTTTATAAATTGATCCACCTCTCTCACTCTGCATTACTGACCTATCCCCATTTTTCACTGCTCCTTGATTTCCCTCAGCTGCCGGATAAACTTCACATTTTCTTCCCTGTCACTGATGATAGTGTACAGCAGCTTCTTGACAAGAGGGAAGGAACAGTCATGCCAGCCTGTCAGATCCTTGTTTATTAACTGCAGCAGCCAAAAGCCCACACAGCTGTAGAGAGGCTGCCTGGCCTTCCCAGCGCTGTTTCAGCAGCAACACCCACTGTAACCCTTTTCTTCTCACATACTTTACTTTCTCTGCAAAACACTGATAGTAATGCTTCAATTCACAGTTTTATTCCCAGCAAAGTGATTAAGCTTAAAAAAAAAAATAAAAAGGAAGACAAATTGTTTAAAGAGGGGTTGATTTCATAAACAGAGTACACACTTTTCTGAACAGCACTGGAAGAACAAAGGGAGAGAAATGAAGTAATGTGCACCTAGTTAAGAAATAGCTTTCAGACTTTATTGGGTTGGGAAATGTTTTAATGTTGCTAGTCATAGTTAGACAATAGGGGCATGACCTGAACATCCTAGGAAAATGCCAGCTGCTCTGAAGGAAAAAAATTGCAAACATATGGTGAGACCAGTAACACTGAGGCCTTTAACTTGACAGATTTCACACAAGTTAATTCCGGTGGTAATGTAGCTTCTTCCTGGAACATTTATTTGTTGGCACACTATTTTTCTAAGTGAGTTACATCCAGGTTTTTTCACTGAGGTTCATTGTCTCTGGGGAATGTCATTCAATTTAATGTTGCTCAGAGCAGTCTCCAAATGTACCACTCCAAATGTCTTGAGCAGCACAGTTGTGTCTCTCTTCAACCAAGCCCTCCCTCTGCTCTTCACTGCCTCACTTACCAGCGTACAACAAAACCTTGCTCACTGTCTGAAGGATCTTCCTCCTAACTTAAACACTTTTTGATGGTTTCATTCTCAACGAGACTCTCATTTCCTTTAAATCAGCCTTCTACTTCATTCTCCAGGCAGGTACCTTGAGTCAGCTTTGTCACTGACTGCTTTTCTCTCAGCACTGCCTGATGGGCTATGAGTTGCTCTACCCAGACCAGCACCAGCTGCTACTCTGAAATCTTTAATCATGTCCAAATCACTATGTGACTTGTCTATGGTAATTTTTGTTTCTGGTTCTCCTAAATCTTTGGTGTCTAAGCTCTGAGGTTTCTGGGATGCTGCAGCCAGACTCCTCTTGAAGAAGGCTGCTTCCAGTATTGTCAGTGGCTGTCAGTGCATTATTTTGCTTAATATATAATATGAGGTAATTTTGTGTGACCTTCATATTTTCTACTATTAGTTAGTGTCTATGCCTGTTATTGTAGACAGGCACTGCTCCAGAGCACGGTGGTGCAGCCTGTGCAAGGTTAGCCATCAATTGTTTATTGTATTGGAAACAAAAAGCTGGATTCATGCTGCACAGTTAGAGGTGATACTGTTCTCTCTTAGTTTGGAGGACTTTATATTGCTCTGCTTCTTGTGGTCTGTCCTAGCTGAAGTTGCTCTTAGCCAAGCTGCTCCGTCAGCACACACGATTCCTTTCTTCTGGGAACAAAACCTGCCTCACAAACCTCTTTGCTACTGTCCCTGCCTGTAAATTATACATGGTCACGCACATGAGAAACTGCATAATTTTATAAGTAAGTTGAATACACAGTTCTATATGTATCTGCCCAGCATAGGAATGCATTTGTCTTCCTCTGTACAAGGACATAGAATCACAGAATTATAGAATAGTTAGGTTTGGAAAGGACCTTAAGATCATCTAGTTCCAACCCCTCTGCCATGGGCAGGGACACCTCACACTAAACCATGTCACC
>WYDI02022458.1:0-123004 GCA_009867235.2 Psittacus erithacus
TTATACCTTAGTTACTGGGCTGTTCTTATCTCAACCCGTGGGAGTTACATTCTTTTGATTCTCCTCCCCATCCCTCCGGGAGTGGGGGGGCAGAGGACAGGTTGTGGCGGCGGAACGAGCAGGCTACATGCTTTTCTAATTTACGACTAAGCGTAAACCACGAAAAGAAGACACGTGTTTAGGTAGAAATTGAACTGAATGCAAGGAAAAATGAGTCTCCCACTTCTTCTCCAATTAGAAACCTTCAGTGAGAGCCTCTTGCCAGCCTGGCAGCCCATGTAAAGCAGCAGTCATGTTCCCAAGCCTCTTTCATAAAGCACTTGGCAATATTATTATTTATATAGCAATATATAAATATTGTTCTTATACATTCTCCAGCAAAAGTACAGACTTTTTCTGGGAAAAGCATTGATTCATTGACCCTAAAATTCATACCTAGAAACCTCTTGTACTCCACGAACTCATGGCAGGGCTGCAACACTGATTCTTAGCACCCTGTCTTGTGGCTGGAGACATGATGTGTCTTGGCTCACCAGCGAAGTGTGAGGTATGCTGTCTTGTGATCAGAAAGGCACACTAACCAGCCATATCCCAAATTCTCCAGGCTTTTTGTCACGGAGCTGCAAACCCAAAGTCCTGAGAATGCTGACTTGAACCCAAGAGTGTACAAACCAAATTGCATGTGGGTGACAGAAGACTTCAACACACCAAAAGCAGAGCAAGCCCAGGCAAAGCTCTCATCTGGGACTTCCTTCTCTCCTTATGCATGGCCTGAATTACTCCATCTCTGCATCTCTTCTCTCTTCTCCCTTTGCAGCACACCCACCCATCTCCACTACCTCCTCTATCACAATAGCTGCAGCAATCCAAATTACTCCCTGCAAATACCCCAGATTCTCCAGCTCATACCCCTGCTCCCCAAATCCTTATTTTCCCTCTTTCTGTAAGCCCTCCCATGTCCTCACCTCTTCTACACCCTCACCTTCCCACCACACCACTTCCACTGCTGATCAACACCACAAATCACAGATACCCCAACCCAACTATTGCACATCAAACACCCTTTTAGAGTTCTTCTCTACTACAAACTTCCAGTACCTTCAGATTGTGGCAGCTGATTCAAGATGACCCGCTGCTGGCTGACCACCATCACCCCTTAAACTGGTCAGGAGAGCAGTGTGAATACATGACAGGATGCCAATTCCATGCCTAGTGCACAGGAGGGTGTTGAGATGGAAGAACAATATGCTCATCAGCACAACAGGCAACAAGATGTTGCACTGTGGACTGTGTGTTGCAAGGTCTGTGTTCCACTTGGAGCTTTCAGACAGCTGTTCAAGGAAATTGCCATCAATGTCAGCTTCACCACTGCTATTCAACATCTCATCCATGTCTGGGCCCAGCTTGAACCCATTTAACTTGTAAGGGATAATGAGATAACAGCATGACATGTTGCAGCTGAAGGTTATTTAAACACCCATCTGGTACCTGTTATGCAGCATACATCCTATTGTTGTATAGGAAATATATGCCACCTCCCTCCCACATGGAAAGGGGAAGACATATAGATGTGTCCCATGCTACCCCTTCTTTTTGCATTGATTAAGTATTTCTTCTTCCCTGCGTTGTTTCTAGCATATCACTTTGTATTTCCTATCTGTGTCTGGGGAGAGGCACTCCCTTCCGGGCTGCTGAGACCCTGTGAAAGGACACAAGACCACAGTAAAAAATTTACTAGGGACATCTCATCGCCTCCTTCACACATCAGTCAGAAGGGGCCCTAAGCCATCCAGGTGTGAAAGTGCGGACCATAAACTGTGAAACTGATTCACCCTTTGCAAGACACAACTTGGCACTTACACTTCATCCTAGAAATACTCAGAGGTGACAGTGCATTGCTGTGTTCAAGGGACCATGCTCTGTTTCTGCAGAGGAACAGTGCAACCTGCTTGCACCTTTAATTCAGATGTACAGACAAGAGGATCTGCAGATGCCAGCTAAACAGCCTCAATTCTTTATTCAAGCTCTCTGTCTTCCTTCATAGGATGACTTTGGCTGCCCTCAGTCCCCTGCTGAAATTGCCTCTGAGGCTCTTGCTCTCCATGAACTCTCAGCAGCCATGGGGGCTGGATTGTGTGGTGTCCCAAGAAGTCACGTTCCACAACACAAGTGGTCAGCTCTGCAGATGTGCTCTCCTCTCTTCTGTTTTCCTCAGGCACGACTCAGTTTTCTGTCCAAGTTGCTCTACGCTGTAAGTCCCGGACTGAAACCTTTGTCTGACACCCCATCTAGTGCTCGCCACAGACAAATGCAGAGGAGCGGGGAAGCAAGGAAACAGTTGACTGGAAAATTCCCAGCATTTCTTCAGCGGTATTAAACCCCCTTTGTAAAACTATCATTTGAGTTCTCCCCAGAGGGCTCTGGCAGAGTCCAGGGAACATCAAAACTTGCCCATGCCGCTGCCAATTCCTTCCTGTGGCCTCTATGCAGCCCAATGGAGAGGTTGCAGTTGGAAAGCCCAGCAAGCTTTGTGCTCCTCTGGGGTTAGCTGCTTGGCAGCCAACTCTGGGGCTTTGAGACACCTCCGAGCCATGTGGGAAAAGTACCTTGGAATAAACAGCCAAGAGCCTAAGCTGTGCCCGCTTCAACACTCAGTGGCAGCTGACAGTGAGGACTCTCTAAACAGGGGACAATGAGGCTTCCAAGTGCTTGGCAGTCAGCAGCACAGGGCACTTGTTTCATGAAAGATGTCAAATCTTAAGCATGTATTTTGAATGCTAAACAAAGCTGCTCAATGTTTGCCCAATGTGATTTAAGGAATAAAATGAGAATGACTTCAAAGTGCTTTTCCCTTTTATTTTTTTTTATATTAAAACAGAGTGCTGAGAAAATGAAAGCTGTTTCAGGGTCTGGCCTTCCCCTTTGCAAACACTCTTTTTGATGGTGGTGTTATCACCAAGTTGTCAGAACTATCTGCACTGAGAACTTGGCTTTAATAAAGCAGCTTTCTGACATGCTCAGTCCTATGAGCTGCAGAGTTCCAGGCACTGCTACAGAAATCTTTGGGCTTTGTGATGCTCAGTGCACAACCTACTTTAAACTATGCCCAAGCCAAGCATCTCTATATTCTTGGTTAATCGCCAGACCAATTAGCACCTTGATAAAGATGCAGTGAGGTTCCAGTCCTGCTCCACTCAGAGCTGAGATTATTCTGATGAAATTCTCACTCTACTCATGCAGCAATACCCTGTCCACAATCCTGTCAGTTCCCAAGGAGCAGTGTGATAAGTCTGCTAACTCATTAACACCTCCAGCTTGCAGGAGACTTGGCTTCCGTCCTCTTGAGCAGCCTCAGGCCCCACGCTCTGGGAAGTTATTCTGCAGTTTCTGTTTTGCTTTCCTTTCCTGCTGAGCCGGGCTGGCTTTTAGTTCCCACCATGAAGCTCTTGAATGCTGCTGTGCTCTTTCTTCTTGTGCCCACTTTGATGCCAGCTTTGGACCCTCTCAGCACTTCAGTCTTCATGGGGAGTGCTCCTGTCACTTGGCAGCTCCTCTCCCTTCACTCCTGGCTGAAGTGCAGTCTCCTGCAGTGCTGCAATCTGAAGGACACACTGAACTTCCCAGGTAAGGCAAGGGCACCTTGAGCCAAGTGATGGTCTTTCCCTGCGTGGTGAGGGCTTTCCTTTTAATGACAGCCTCCTTTGGAGTGGTTGTGGGAAGATCAGAGTTACTGTCCACAGTGGTTCTAGAAGGCAAAGAATGTACTAACCTAATTCTGCTTATCCCACAGGTGGTCATGTATCCCGCTTCTCATGGCAGTACTGGAGCATTTTCCTTGCTGGGGTCGGTCTCTATTGCCAGAAGCAGGCTGTCCTGCTTTCGGCTGTGCTAGAGTTAATTTTCTTCCTGGTAGCTGGTACAGTGCTGGTTTTGGATTTAGGATGAGAACAATGTTGATAACACACTGATGTTTTAGCTGTTGCTAAGTAGTGTTTATACTAAGTCAAGGACTTAGCTTCTCATGCTGCCCTGCCAGCGAGAAGGCTGGAGGGGCACAAAAAGTTGGGAGGGAACACAGCAAGAACAGCTGACCTGAACAAGCCAAGGGGATATTCCAAAACACAGAACATCATAGAATCTTTTCGGTAGGAAAAAACCCCTTTAAGGTCATGGAGTCCAATCATTAGCACTGCCAAGTACACCACTAAACCATGTCCCTAAATGCAGCATATGCCTGCTCAACAGATGGTACATGGGCTTGAATGATTCCCAGCTTGGATCAAAGGCACCTCAAGCAGTGTTCTGTGGTTTCTCCATCATCCTCCTTATCTTTCTGTGCCTGTTTTGGCTTTACAGAATTATCAGGCTCTTTTATACCAGGCAAAATGATCCTGCTGGTCATACTCATTATATAAACTGGTTGGAAAGCTGGTTGAGGGCAGCTGCTCAGGAACTTCCTGGGCATCAGCTGGTGAGTGGTGAGCAACTGAATTGTGCATCACTTGTTTTGTATATTCTAATTCTTTTATTATTATTATTTTTGTTGTTCTTTTCTTCCTTTTCTGTCCTATTAAACTATCTTTATCTCAACCCGTGAGTTTCAATTCTCTCCCATACCCTGCTGCAGGAGGGATGCTGAGTGGTGTGTGGTGCTTAGTTACTGTCTGGGGTTAAACCATGACACAGGCAAAACTCTGGAGGTGAATTCAAGGCTAAGAGGTACTGAAATAATCCCACAGCTTCTTGACACGGACACACAGTGATATCCCACACCCTGGCTGGTGGCTGCCTATAATACATGCTAAATGAGGGAGCAATTAGTGGTAGGTCTAGATTCAAACAGTGCTGCTTCACTTCCCTTAGACAAACAGGCTGGCAGACCTCAGTGACTGGGGAAGAAAGGGCTGTTTCACCCTGCCTGCAGGGAGCTAGTGCATGGTTTGAAAAAGAGCTTACAAAACCTTTTAACCATAAACTCCTGATCTGGGCACTTGGAATCTCCATTCCCTTTGCCATGGGATTACAACTATTGCTTCATTTCAGAGCTGGGACACAGATTTCAAAACAAATCCTCAGCTGCTGGAGACCTGTGTGCCTCCAGGTACTTCAGTACATCACCTCCTACCAGCTCTGAATTCAGCTGCTTCCAAACAGGCTGTTTTCTAGTAATTTAGCCACTGAAACTCCAGCTGTGGTACTTTTTGAAGAGAACTCAATACAGCAACAGAAGCACACGCTTCTATATGTGTGAGGTATGCTAGATGGCACATAAAACCCTCCAGTTAACCAGAATGTAGCACATGCAGTGAACAAGTCTCTGCAAACACAGTAGATCTCCTCCCAGGACCTTACAGAGAGCAGCAGCCACAAGACCACTGGGACTCCTGCCTATCTCATACAAACTGCTTGGTTCCCATAAATCCCACCAAGGGTCTGATTCATGAGTTGGATTCTCTGCCAGTTCACAACCTTGCCATGGCCGGAGGGCAGCAAACAGTTGTTCTCCCCGATGGCCACTCAGCTGCAACCAAACCAAAAGGGATTAATGATATGGTATTTTCTGACTCTACTCTCCCCTTTTTCCTTCAGTAGCTGGAGCAAGAAGTCTTTGGCCAGCACCTCTGTACCCAGGTAATTCTGAGAGCTCCGAGTGCAAACAGGTACTCCAAACAGCACATGAAACTCCAGATACCAATGGGGACAGAGGAAGAGGAGGCTCGTGCTTGTGGCATGGGACTGGAAGTGCCATTTGCACCAGTGTCTCACAGGACACAGGCGGGGTAGAGGCAAGGGACAGGCACACAAGATGGGGCCTGCGTGGCTCTGAGGGGGGTCCCAGGGACATGGCCTGGCTCAATCTGAGGGGAGTGAGAGAGCCCAGCTTGCCTTGAGGTGATGTAGGCGGTGAGGAGGGCATGAGCCTCCTCCACATCACTGCCTGAGGCTGCTGGTGCCGTCACGCAGAATCACAGAATCAATCAGAATGGGCCCATTCCAGCACCTCAACGTCTCTGTTGCAGTGCAGGGTCCAGAACTGAACACAGGATTTGATGTGAGGCCTCACCAGTACGCAGTGCAGGGGCACAATCACTGCCTTGGTCCTGCTGCTGCACTGGTGCTGATACAGACCAGGATGCTGCTGGCTTCTTGGCTGCCTGGGCGCAAACTGGCTCCTGTTCAGCTGCTGTTGACCAACACCCCCAGGCCCTTCTCCCTCGGGCAGTTTTCCAGCTACTCTTTCCCAAACCTGGAGCGTTCCATGGGGTTGTTGTGACCCAAATGCAAGACCTGGCACTTTGCCTTCTTGAACCTCATAGAGTTGGCCTCAGTGCATCGATCCAGCCTGTCCAGATCCCTCTGCAGAGCTCCCTGTCCTACGGCAGATCAACATTGCCACCCACCTTGCTGTCATCTGCAGACTTACTGACAGTGCACTCGATCCTCTCATCCACATCCTTAATGAAGCCACTAAACAACACTGGCCCCAATACCCAGCCCTGAGGGACCCCACTAGCGACCAACTAGATGTGACACCATTCACCACCACCCTTTGGGCTCTGCCACCCAGCCAGTTTACCCATACACCAATCCAGGCCATGAGCAGCCAGTTTCTCCAGGAGAACGTTGTAGGAGACAGCATCCAAGGCTTTATTAAAGTCCAAACAGGCAATGTCCACAGCCTTTCCCTCATCAACCAGGCAGTCTCCTTGTAATAGAAGGAAATCAGGTTACTTGGAAGAAGAGACCCCTCTCCATCCTTCTATAAGGTATCAGAGCGTTAAGGTTCCCCCTGGCCCTTCCCAAGCCTGTTGTTGGTGTCACTCCCCCCCGGTACCTCACAGGCAGGGCAGCGAGCGCCGCTGATGCCCATCACAAAGATGGCGGCGGCGGCTGCGAGCAGGGCGGGGATTGCCCGCCCACAGCCGGCGGCGGGCGGCGCTGGGGCCGGGCTCGGAGCCGCCATGCTGCGGGTGTTCGGGCTGCTCGGGCTGCTGCTGCCGGGGCTGGCGGCGCTGGAGCCGCTCAGCGTGGGGCTGGCCATCGGCGTCGCCTCGGCGCTCACCGGGTACCTGTCCCACCCCAGGTTCTATTGCAGCTACGTGGAGTGCTGCCCCAGCGCCGGCCGGCGCCTCAACGCTACCGGTACGGCGGGGCCAGGGCGGGGCGGGGGGGGGTCCGCGTTGGGCTTCATAGCCCCGCCAGTAACCGGTCACTGGGGTGCCTGGCAGTGGCTGTGCCGTGCTGAGCTCCGTGCCCAGCTATGCCCCTGCTGAGCTCGCCCGGTGTGTGGCCAGTGACCGGCTCCCGTTGGTGGCCAGGCGATGCTGAGCTCTCCTTCTCCCCTCAGCGCTGAAGTTGCAGCTGGACACCAAGCTCTTCGGGCAGCACTTGGCCAAGGAGGTGGTGCTGAAGGCTGTGATGGGCTTCAGCAACAACCCCAGCCCCAAGAAGCCGCTGATGCTGTCACTCCATGGCTGGGCCGGCACCGGCAAGAACTTCCTCAGCCAGATCCTGGCGGAGCACGTCCACCCGGCCGGCCTGCGCAGCAAGTTTGTCCATCTCTTCCTGGCCACCCTGCACTTCCCTCACCACGACCAAGTGAAGACCTATAAGGTGAGGAGGGACACAAGGTAATCCTGTTAGCTTGCCCCTAAAGGCAGGGGGTTGTGTTGCATTATGACCCCCAAATAGCTGGCACCTGGAGTTGGGTATTTCCAAGGCTGATGCTTAGGAGCAGTGGACAGGGAAATCCCTGCAGGAAGTGAAAGGCACTGAAATACCAGGGAATCTAAAGTGAGAGCAATTTCCTAGCGCTGCCCTGTCACTAATGCCATCTGCTGATTTCTGCTGGGCTTGCTGTTAGGAAAGAATCCTGCCTATCTGGGATCACGGTAACTTTCTCCATAGCAGCCCTCGTGGAGCGGTGTTTTGTGTTTGTGGCTCAAACAGTGTTGATAACACAGCTGTGTTTTGGCTGTTATGGAATGATGCTTGCACAGCCTCAAAGCTTGCTTTGTTCCTCCACTCAAAGTGAGCAAAGCTGGGGTGTGCAAGAGATTGGGAAGGGGACACTGCCACGATAACTTATCCCAGTCAGCCAAAGGGTTATTCCATACCATATGCTGTCACGCTCAGCAATCAAAACTGGAGTAGAAGGAAAGAGTGAGGGATGTTGGCTCTAACACTGGCTGGGCACTGGTCTGCATGTGTCATGGGTGTGATTCCCTTTGCTTGTCTTTTTCTTCCTTCCACCACCTATCACACTGTGTTTGCCTTGACCCATTATTTTCTCACTTTTGTTCTTTGTCCTCTCTCCCCCATCCTGCTGGGGTGCTTGGCTGCTGCTGGGTGAATCCACCTCACATTGTGCAATGGGAAACTAGCCTGCAGAGATATTTTTCAAGTCACTTCATTCCTTGATGTTGGAGAATTCCAGTCTTCATGTTTTAATGCCTGAAGGTATCCAAAAGTGATGTACTGCTAAGTGGGGTTTCTGTATGAAAGACAAAGCACTGATTTGTTTAAAACGAACAAAAAGAAGCTTTCTTGTCACAGGACTTCCCATCTAATCCTGGGTTTTGTGTCTTTCCATACATTAAGTAGAAAGAATTAGAAAGTCTTTCCTCTATGAGCAGGAAAAGAACTCATTTAAACTCAGTGTTGCATGTCAAGAGGATCAGTCACAGAGTTTATGGTCCTCTCTTCAGGAAAAAGTCTAACCGGTGAGCGTGGGTTGCTGACATTTGAAAGCATGTCCCTAGTGTCTGTCACATACAAGCAGCTCAGTACATCTGGAAGAGGCCTCATTTTTTAGTGTTTTTCAACCTCTTCTTCCAGGAACAACTGCAGAACTGGATTCGGGGCAACGTCAGTGCCTGTCCCCAGTCTGTCTTCATTTTTGATGAGATGGACAAAATGCATCCAGGTCTCATCGATGCCATCAAGCCATTCTTAGACTATTACGAGCAGGTTGATGGGGTGTCCTACAGGAAAGCTATCTTCATCTTCCTCAGGTCTGTAGCACCTGTTCAGTCATATTGAGATCCTGAGGTAAATCTGTGTTTATGGTGATAAAGATGTTCCCATGGGACCTCATTCAAAGAACAGCAAAAGAACCACTCTGTAGACCCTCTCTGTGAAGACATAGGAGAGCACTATGAGCATGGCCTGTGACTGTAGTGGAGCAGGTCTCATGCCTTGCAGACCACTGCAGCATGCAGAGCTCATGAGCTGGGCCCAGAGCACAGATCATATCAGAGTTCACATTTTGGGGAGGTTCTCTGGGATGGGTGCACTGTTTCAGTGATTTGTTTGACATCAGGAAGATGAGCAATGTGGGCAACCAGCTGAAAAAGAAATGCTGCTTCAGCTGTGTCTGTACTCACCACATTTTCCTTTTGTGAACAGCAATGCAGGTGGTGACTTAATTAATAAGGCAGCTCTTGACTTCTGGGCGAGTGGAAAGCGCAGGGAAGAGATTCAGCTGAAAGACCTGGAGCCCATGTTATCTGTAGGGGTCTTCAATAACAAGAACAGTAAGTCACTGTCCCCAGAAAATGGGAAATTCATTTTACTTTGTAACACAGAGTCCATCTCTGCAATCTCCTGCAGCCTGCCTTGACCCTGCCCTACTTCCTCTGGGCCCGTCTTCCTGCAGTGCTCTAGTCCTGCACCCTTTTGGCCCTTCACTCCAGTGAAGTGGCACAGAAGTTGCTCTGCATGCACGCTGAAGGGTAGCAGTGGCACCTGCAAGGTACAGTCAGTCTGAGCCCTCCAGCTAATGGCCATCTTTTCTTCCTTAGGCAGTGCCTTAGACAAACTGAATTCAGTTTGCCCTGTGGATCCGCTCTTAATGCATGCTCAAGTTTAGAAAAACTCCCTCCTATGTTTATTTTTCTCCTCAGGTGGACTGTGGCACAGCAGCCTCATTGACAGGAACCTCATTGACTACTTTGTCCCCTTCCTGCCCCTGGAGCACAAGCATGTAAAGATGTGCGTCAGGGCTGAAATGATAGCCCGTGGCTATGCTGTTGATGAGAACATCGTTCAAGCAGTGGCTGATGAGATGACGTTCTTCCCAAAAGAGCAGAAAATCTACTCTGATAAAGGCTGCAAGACTGTACAGGCCAAGCTGGATATTCATGAAGACATTGCGATGAGAGATACAAAAGCCAAGGGTTGAGTACCTGTCAGGACTCCAAAGCACTTCCAGAGCTTCTGGAAATCTATGATTTTGCACTTAAGCTTTTTTACTGTTGCAGGGAGTTTGGTGAAATACCAGAGTGCGCTGTGTGGGCTTTTTACCTGCAGTTGTATTTCGTGGTTTGTTGTTTTTTTAAACTTAACATAGAATCACAGAATGGTTTGGGTTGGAAGGGACCTTAAAGCTCATCTAGTTCCAACCCCCTGCCACAAGTAGACACCTTCCACTAGACCAGGTTGCTGAAAGCCCTGTTCAACCTGGCACTGAATATCCCACTGTTCATCTCTGAACTGACTGGTATCCAGATGTTACCCCCTTTAGTTTCCTTTTAATCTAGAGAGAATTTCCAAGTGTGTCACATACATAGCACTGGATACAGTCTCTCCTCCTTTATTCTTCCAAGTGCTAGGATTATTAAGCATTTAATTCCTCTTTCCACAAAAACTAGACAAGAGCAAAGGAGAACAGAGAAACTCTTACAAGCAGTCATATTCCCTTCCTTGCACATTGTCTCGGTCATGGGCTAGTGAAATGAAGGATGTGTGGTGTGTTCAGCACTATGACAGTGTCTGAAAAGGTGAACACCTTGATGCGTTGCAGTAAGGTGGCGTGGTGGATGGTGGACTGCTGCTTAGGCAAAAAGAAATTGTAAAAGAAACTTTATATTCTTTAACTAAAGGAGCTATGTGAATTTGTGTGGTCTTCGTAAGCAGAGGGACCCATCTGAGGGATCCTACTGCTACAATGTCCTAGACCAGCCTACTGGTCATAACCAGAAAAGTCTCTCAGGAGGATTTGACTATTACAGCTTGTTAGGTGAACCTGCATGTGGGCTTCTGGGGCTGAAGTCTGCAAGGTCTTCAGTAGTTACTCCCAGCTGTGCCCAGTAGTCCAGGAGAGGGTAATGCTACTCTCACCTTGCTTGGAAAACACTTTCATGGCAGAAGTTACTTTAAATAGGGTACTTTTATGCTGAAGTGCAAGCATCAGCAATAGAAAGCTCTTCCTGGAAAGTCACAGAGAAGGGAGTATGGGAAATGGGAGCAATTCACAATCCCATACCTCAGTAGGTAACTTTTATGTAAGTTTTTTAGAGTTAAAGAATGGCTGTGTGGAAGGGCGGAGAGTTGGGAAGCTTGGAAAGACTGAGTTAACCTACACACACTGGTAAGGCTGAAGTTTAAAACTGTTGCAAGCTTTAACTCTTTCATCATCACTTGTGGATCAAGTATGGTAATGCAAGACAGAAGTGCCTATCACTTGTTGATTGTAGTGTGTTTTCTAAACTGATATGAGGGCTTGGGCTATTTTTGTGCTGCAGCATGTGTTCCCTTGTAGTTAAACTCCCTTTAAGATATGATGCAGAACTTAACAGTTCTCAATGCCATTATGTTAATTTAAATTACAACAGAGAGCTTAGGATTTACGCTAAGCATTACATTTAAAGTGTCAATTGCCTTTTACAACTCCACGTGGAGTTTGTCAAATGTTGGCAAACTGCTCACACTGATGCAATCTCCAGAGCCAAAGTTAGCTAGCTAGCCATTAACCTTGGGATGTTGGACTCTTGCTTTTCGTGGATCATGTTTTGCCTGTTAACTGACTCACAGGTGTATATGCTGCACTCAGTTTCAGTTACTCCAAACACAAAATATTTGTGCAATTTCAAAACATTAAGCATTACTACTATACTGCAGTTTGAATAAATCTTTAGTCACTTTTCTCTCTTGGTTTAATCATTTTCAGCTAAAGTACTAGTTTATGCAGTTTTTCAACCAACTGCACTGCAGCTTCCTGTTAAGCTTCCTTAAAAATTTGTTTATAACAATAGATGAGCAGATTAAATAGCCTATTGATATGAAAATACTGACTCATCTGACAGCACAGTAAGGAATTCAGCAGTTAAATACAGCTCAGAAGAAACAAACCTATGAAAAAGCCTTAAAGTCTCTGCTTCATAGTTACTAACAGATAACTCCTACCTAACTGCCAGGCACTGCAGGACAAATATGCCTCAGGTCGCTTGTTTAACCATTCCTCCTCTGTGTGCTGCATCTGGGAAGCTGGCATTCAAGCTGGCACTTCACCTCTCTAGCTGGCAAAGATATGATGGAACTACAGGATAAGCATGGGCCAGAGCATCTGCAGCCTCTCTAGCACTGAAAGAGTCAGTGTGTAAATAACAGCCTAATTCAAGTGAGGTACAGCACTTGGCAACAACTCAGACCTCACTGAACAGTCAGTTGTTCATGCTGTTGTGAACCATGTGTTGTGCTGTAATGATGCACAAGGAGTGTACATGGGAAGCAAAAGCTGCCTGGTTCATTAGGACTTTGCACTGTGACTGCTCCACTCTGTACACATGACAGCTTGGCCCAGGGCACCAGCAGACGAGTATCTAGGGCCAGGCTGCCCCTGTCAAGAGAGCACTCACTATGCTGCTGTATCTTAACGACAGCCTCTTGTTTTACAAGCACAGGAATGTTCCCTGCAGAAGAAGGTTGAATTAAAGCAGCAGTTGCTTGGACCGGACTTTGGAAAGAACAGAATTCATCCCAGTGACTGCTCAGCTGCTCTTGTCTGGCCAATGCACTGTTTCCCTAGGGATCAGACCTTTCCCCTATTTGACATTTTCCTCTTGTCTGATCCAGTTTCAGGTGGCCTGTTCTCCTGGTTTCAGCTGGGATAGAGTTAATTTTTTTCTTAGTAATTGGTGCAGTGCTGTGGTTTGGATTTAGTCTGAGAACAATGCTGATAACACACTGATGCTTCAGTTGTTGCTAAGCAGTGCTTGCTCCGTATCAAGGAGTCTCTCATGCTCTGCCAGTAAGAAGGTGCACAAGAACCCAGGAGGGCGCAGAGCCAGGACAGCTGACCTGAACTAGCCAAAGGGATATGTCATGCCCAGCATATAAAAGTGGAGGGAGTTGGCTGGGAACCACTGATCACTGGTCAGGGACTAGCTAGGCATCAATTGCTGAGCAATTAATCACACTGTGCATCACTTATTTCAGTTATTTAACTGTTCTTATTTCAACCTGTGGGGTTTACCTTGTTCCAATTCTTCCCATCCCACCAGGGGTGCTGGTCAGTGAGCAGCTGTGTGGTACTTGGTTACCAGCTGGGGTTAAACCACAACACTTATTAAAAAGATTAACCGCCAAAGTTACCTAGTCACAGCATGAAAAATGGAGTGAGGACCTCAGCTATGAAACTATGCAGGCTAAAGGGAAGGAATAACAACAGGATCAAATCTGGGAGTGATTTCAGGCACACAAATTTCCTTTACTGAAATGGAGATGCTCTTAACCAGATCAAACAAAGGCAGTCTCCACCCTTTCAGCATCATTCCTACACGTTCCAGAGTAAGCTTCAATCTACCCTAAACCATCTAGAGCTACGATATAACAAAATAATTGCTATCAATGTATGTCAGATGCTGGTATTGATGCTGCAATGGCACACACAGCAGAACTAAGAATATTTAATGCTGGAAGAGCCACAATACTGCTTGGCTGAACCATTGTTTTTGATGAGAAGGTACCAGACTAATAAAAGTTTGTAATTTCCACATCTGCTTTTTTCCATTATTTGCTATAATCAGGCCATCGAAGAAATAGATAAATACCCAAGTTCAAAGCACTCATTTGCTGACAAATACCAGGACTGATAATTTGCATACCACACAACTTCAGAGCAGAACTGGACAGTTGGAGTCTTACTGGCCCCTTTTTAACCCTTGCAGAGAAAACTTCAAGCTGCTGCCACTGAAAACGTGGGTGGCTTCAATGAAGAGCCTGCAGGGTGTTCAGCCAAGGGTACCACAGTGGGAGCAGGAGACGAGAAGCAGGGTTTGAACTGGTGTCTACAATTAATCCTTATGGTACTGCTGAGCACACATACACCTAAAAGTCTGCCTCTACAAACCACCTGCAGATGTTATTAGTACCAATGGTCTAGAAGCGCAGTTTCCACTCCAAATTTCCTGTTTCCCTTTAACCAGGTAGCAAAGAGTCACATCTCCTCCTCTTATCTATTCCCTTTGAACTCAAGAAAGGACGTACCATTCAAGAAGAGCTGAACACATCAGTCAGAAACACAGCATGCTCTTCCTCAACAAGTAAGTTTGTGCAGAATCAACATAAACTGCTCAATGCAAAGGACACCAGAAGGTAGCTAAGAAATACACTTATGATGAGAAAAGTTTATTTTGAATAGAAACTGGCATGAAAACAAAAGTCTCTGCAGTGCTCACACTCAGAAACAAGTCTGACACTCTCTGCAGTAAGTTCAGTTGACACATTTCACTTTTGGTTTTGCATCTGTCTTTATCCCTGCCTCAAAGGCACACAGTATTGCATGAAGATGAAAAAGGCAAAACCCTGCTAGCTGTCCCCCAAATTCTACATGTAGGTGAAGAAACCTCTTTTCCATTTCCTTCATGTAAAATTTCACCTGTACATGTTTCTTGTTAAGATACACCCTTTCCATGCAGCTGACTCACCTGTCAGAAAGCAAACCTGAGCTCACCCTTGGGCAAGCATACTGTGAACAACGTTATAGATCAAAAACTAACCAAAACCAGGAACCAACTACACTGATGTGGCAGTCCAGGATTTTAACTTACTTCCTTGTAATATTAAATCCACCCTCAGAACACTGTTCACATGAAACAGGTTCATATGCTTGGTTTGACACACGGACATAGGAACTTTGATTAAAATTCTCAATATTGTCTAGAGATCATCCACATCAATCCAAAATCCAATTAAAATTAGGCCATAGTCTCATCTTTCTACAGGTGCCAGCAGTCTGCAAATGGCTCTGATGACCGACACATGATCCAAGAGGTGTCGTCAGCACTGTCAGACACAGACTCCCGCATTTACAACACAGTTTGTTCTTACCTCAACAACACAAGGCTGATGTACTTGGGAGCAGTGACTTGTGACAGAATACCAGTGCAGAGGCACTGCCACTTATTTACACACCAGGAAAGCAGTAATGTTCCTTTCGTTAAAAAAGTGCTTAAAAATGAAATGTCCCAGGTTCTCCACATCATGATTAAGTTAAATTTGCTTCTTTGCAGGTTGTAGCAATAAAGTGTTAGAAGTCATAGTAATAATCCAGCTTTGCATCCACAGTTTTACAGCCTTTGTCTGAGTAAATTCTCTCCTCTTTGGGGAAGTAGGTCATCTCGTCCGCTATTCTGGTTAGAATGTCTTCATCCACAGCATAGCCACGGGATTTAATCTCAACCATGATACACATTTTCACATGTTTGTATTCCAGAGGCAGGAATGGAACAAAGTAGTCAATGAGATTTCGATCAATCAAGGTGCTGTGCCAAAATCCACCTACAAAGGGAAAGAGAAAGGAGTTGTTACTACTCCTCTACTTACAAACTACCATGGGTTGCATGGGAACAAAAGGTGAACCACAACCCTCTGTTACATACCAGTAAGAATTCACCCGTGGTTTTAAGGCCCTATAATGCCAAGTAAGTCCAAATACAGGCTCATTCTCATGGTATGCTGTGCATAAAGTTTTGGTGATACATATAAAAGTGGACCATTGGAGCTAATGAATGAAATCTGACGGAATGCCTTTAAGCCTTGCTCCCCAGTGCTATCCTCATACGTTCCCCTCTCTCACCTAGAGAAGAACAGATCTTCTATCTCTTATCAGCTCTCCCAGACCAGCTTTCTTGCTCCTTTTTCTGAGCTTGCATCTAACCTTTTAAAAAAATTAGCTTCCAAAGCTGATTTTAGAGCATACTTATGTTTAAACCCCCTTTTTACCAGAAGTCCTGTGCGAGAAAACCTAGGAAGCACTGGACTGCCCACAGCAGGGCTGGCATGTCAGCTTGCTACTCCTAAATAGCTACCAGAAGGCTTTTAACAATCTAAGCAAGACAGGCTAAGTGAGTTGGGGGTCAAGGAAGTGGCTTCTCCAAAATAAAGTATTTTATAGGTTAAAGATTTATCAACCCTAGCTTTACGGCCAGGATTTCTCTTTGCTTTCCCTTTATCCCAGAAAATGCACAGCTTAGACTTCCCCTAACATATACAATACAACAGACAGCAAACACTCCGGTAGCCAAGGTGTACACAGAGCTTCATGTCATCTCAAGTGCTGACTGTAAGCCCCAAAACTGCATCGTGGCTCTCTTCTAGCCAAAAACTGGAGGCCACATCAAGCGGAAACCACAGCTGTAAAAACACAGCTAAATGCAGCCTATCCCTTTTGTGGAACTTTTACCAATTCCAAAGCAATCCCTGTTTTACTCACTATTTTTGTTATTGAAGACGGACACAGACAGCGCATTCTGGATATCTGAGAGCTGTATATCTTCCCTTGTCCTCCCATTTCTCCAGAAATCTAGTGCCACCTCTGTTATCTTTTCAGCTCCTGCATTGCTAAGTAAAGAGAAAACAAAGACTGTAGCTGAACATGGCTTTAAAAGGCATCAAGTGTACAGAACAGCAAAGCTGAGAAGCTACTTCATACCTGAGGAATATGAAGATGGCTTGCCGGTAAGACACCCCATCCAAAAGCTCATAGTAGTCCAGGAATGGCTTGATGGAGTCAATGAGTCCTGCATGCATTTTATCCATTTCATCAAATATGAAGAGTGATCTAGGACAGATGCTCACATTTCCCCGAATCCATGACTGCAACTGGTCCTGAGAGGCACGAAAATGAAAGACACTGAAAGAATTTGTGTTGAAAAGATAGAAAATAGCACTTCTGTGTACTGACCTTTGTCCTGAGACAGTGATTTCAATTGTGTCACCTTAATAGCTTTGGCTTCTTGACTAAAGCATGGTTAAAAACTATAAATAAAACTTTTAACAAAATCCCATGCGGTTCTGAAAAACTTTAAGAGACCAAGAATGGGATGGGATGGGACAAGCAGGAAATCTCCTTGTGAGAGACACAGTCCTTTAAACATAGCAAAAATTAAACTGCACAGTAGGACACATGATGGGCACCACCGAGGAACAGCAACACAAAGCAAAGCCCTGACAAGTAAGGTGATTACTTTTGTCAGCACTTTGGTCTACACATCTGTCATGGTTTAAGCTTAGTCTTAAGCTTAGACTGCTACTGCTGAGCCCAGGACAACATCCTTAGGTGTCAAAGCTTCAAGCAATATCGAATTTGCAATCTGAACAGCACCAGTGAGAAACTGCAGCTGCAGTCACCGGCAGAAGTAGAAATTCTCAGCCCTGTGTTTTAATCATTCAGAAGTTTAAATGAAGACAATTATGAACCCTTCTTAAAACACAACACTGCTAATGCTTTACTGCATTTGAAGATTCTCTCACTTAAGTGTTACATTTAAGGTCAACAATGAAGTAATCGGAAAATCAAATAACAACAGTCCGTCCCCACTCCAAACCCCAAAGGGCTGATCTGCTGGTGGATGAAGGAGAACTGCTCTGACCATTTACAATGATTCATCGTTTTTTTGCATTCACTATTTACTCAGTTTCTGAACTGCAGAGGCAGCACAGGAAGGTGCCATTGGGTGTACTGTGGATAAGAACCAGTAATTCTCCCTACTGCCTTGGGCAGCAAGATTCCCAAGTGTATTCACCTTGAAACAAAAGCAGAAAAGGATCCATTCTATTCTAAAAGCGCTCAGTTGCAAGAAGCTGTAAAAAAAGAGGAAACAGGTATTTCCTCCATTTAGAAATCAGGTTTGGAGACAATCCTCTTCTCCTTTTTAACACACACAAACCAAACGGGAACATTCAATACTACAAAAGACAGTGGTACTCATTCAAACTCTGCTGTTAACAAAGTTAGAACACCACCGCCCCCCCCGCAAACATGCACCTCAGCTACCACATTCCACATGATGCTCACCTTGCCTACACAACTGCACTGACACAAACTGGCAGAAGCATTCCAAATACAGTTCTGACAACAGACTATTTTGTTGGTTTTGTTTTACAGCTGGGAAATGGACGCACATTAAAACGAAATAAAAGTGCTCCACGTGCAGCAAAACTGACAAGTACAGCCATGCCTCAGAGAGCAAGCTCCAGCCTGCCGTGGTACCTGACGCGCCTGGAGGTCACCGTATCACCTAACCATGGAGACCTGCTGAACCACACTCATCTTAGGTCAGTCGCACTTCTAACCAAAGTATAGGATGAAAATTAGCCATAAAGGGAGGCTCAAAACACATACACAAACCCTTCACATTCACAGGAAGATCAGTCCTGATGGATGTTAGGATTTACCCAGTTCTGCACAGAAGATTCCAAAACGAGCATAAGCTACTGCATAAAATAACATCTACGTTTCTAGTACTGCTCATGCCATAGCATTTATAATTCAAGACAGCAGTCAGTCACTGCAGCAGAGCTGTCCCCTGGGTTCCACAGCACCCTCTTACCTTGTACAGATTGATGCTGTGAGCATGAGGGAAGTGTAAAGTTGCCACGAACTGATGGACGTATTTACTCTGCAGACCTTTTTTATAAATGCTTTCGGCGACTATCTTACTGACAAAGTTCTTCCCTGTTCCAGTCCATCCGTGCAAGGAAAGGGCAAGAGGTTTTTTGGCATTGGTGTTGTTCAAGAAACCCTTCACTGCCTTCACGACCACCTTGCTCACCAGGTGCTGCCCGAACAGCTTCTTGTCCAAATTCTCCTGCAGGCCTGGATGGGGAGAACACCGTCAGCACCGAGGAGGGAGAAGGCTCCCCTCAGCTTCTGCCGGCTTTGAGGAGGGTCCCGCACCCACCCGGGGGTGAAGGCTGCCAGCCCCGGGCACAGGGCCGGCCGAGCTGGCGCCACACGGGGAGGACACACGGGCCCTGCCTGGCTCCCGGAGCCTCTGCTCCCCTTAATGCCCTCCTCGTACCCCGCAATGTCCCTTCATCCCCCGCCGTCCCCCAGCACCTCCCATCCCGCCTCGGCCCGCACCGCCGGCGGCGCGCTGGTCGTGCTTGCGGAGGCAGCACTCCCTGAAGTAGCAGTAGAGCCGCGGGTAGGAGATGAAACCGGTAAGGGCCGAGGCGGCAGCGCCCGCGATCGCCAGCCCCAGGCTGATGGGCTCCACGGCGCTCGCAGGCGTAAGAAGCGGCAGCAGCACCAGCGCCAGGGCCGCTCTCAGCGGGCCCCGCCGTAGCTTCATGGCCGGCCCGGCCTCACCGCCGGTCTCCGCCGCCGCTTCCGCCTCGCTACGCCGCTTCCGCCGCCGCCATGTTGGGTGCGGGCAGAGGCGGGGCTGACGCTGAGGGCGGCCGCCATGTTGGCCGGGCTAAGCGTAGTCAGCTAAATGGCGGCCTCGTGTGGTAAACCTGGTTAAACACAGCGCTCAGCGTCGGACAGGGCAGCAGCGGCACCCCTGACCACCATGGGGACACAGGCTTAGCGATAAACCGCCGCATTTACCTGACTTAGAGACTTTCCCCTCCTTCTGAAAGGAAAAGGAAGTCTGGGGCTGCCTCACCCCTTATGGAGTCTCCACTCCTGAGGGATGGGACACGGACCCCTGCACAGTCATGAGCTACTCTTATCCCCGACACCCAGAAACCATCAGCGTGTATCCCAGAAAGAAAAACACCATTTATGATCACTTAAAACCACTTTTATTATTTTCAAGTTGCAAAACCTGCCTTCATGTTCTACACATCACACTGGTTGTGGGGCCTCTTCACCAGACATCACATTGATCCTGTCCTAAGAGCTGAAAACGAGATTTTCCTCCAATTCAAGCTACGACCTGACCCCGTTTTCTTCAACAGCTAAAATAAAACTATTAACTGCTACAGAAGTAAGTCTACAGGGAAGAGAATGATATAAACCAACACAAGTCTCTTATGAAGATAAATTCAAGCAAACCGGCTTTAAACCTTCCCTTTATATTTACAAGGCAAACAGCACTGCTGCTTTTAACGGATTTTAAGAGGGAAAAGGAGTCTGTAAAATCACTAAAAAATGCCAACCACAAAAGCTCCTGTTCTTATAAAAGAAGTTTTATAATGGGAAATAAGTTATGTACAAGATTTACGGACCAAAGAGTTCACAATCACCTGTAAAGTGATTCACTACAAGATCACAAGAAAAGCTTTGTAGGCAACACCAGCATGTGAAGGTAGTGACACTACCCACATCCATTCCAGGCCATGGACACAGAATCATTTATTAGCGGAAAATCAGATCGACTGCAAAGACTTCAATCCACGTTCATCAGTATCGCCTGTTCATCTTCTTGAATTTCTCATAGTGATAATCATCTGTTGCTTTTTCATTGAGGGGACGTTTACGATTTGGAGGAGACCCTTCAAAAGAAGGAGAAGGCAATATTATTTCCCTGTCCTTTCACATGAGACATTTCCTTAACCCCACCAATTCTCTTAAACAGCCCCTTGCTACGTGAAAGGTTATTGCTTCAGCTGTCAGTGCTCCCTAACCTTGTACTCCTTGCTATTCCCTTTCATCAAACCCTCGTCAGCCAGCTGTGATGTAGGGGTACCTCAAGTGCAATAGGTTGCTCTGTTTGCCCACTATCTCAAGGCACACAAAGAAGAGGAGATAAAAAAGAGTTGTATCACTTCTCTGTGCAAGACCCCTGAAGAGCTTGAGATCAGGAACTTACGTTCAGGTTCTGGCCTCTCTGTATCCCCCACTCTCAGTGGACGGGGCTTTGGCTCTTCTTTGTTCCTTCGCACTGGTGCATTTAGCTCCTCATGATAAACTGAAAGAACAAAAACATCAGATAAGAAGTATTATCTGGAGCAGTGTTATTCAGACAGACATATTTCTGTGGCATCTGTTACAACTGATCTTAAGCAGAAGCAACAGAGCCCCAGAACAAACACTCTTGTAATTAGTTTCTATGGATAATCAATACATGCAAGACAGGATACAGCAAATTTCAGTAACACTATTTCATCAGAAGTATCCCAAAGACACTTAATTTCCTTCAGAACATACTAAATCTGACTCTAAATCACCCCTGCAAGCACTGGTTAGACACAGCAGAAGGCTGCCTTTCCTCCAGATGGCTGCAGTATGAAAGTCTCTCCCGGAAATGAATTCTCATCTCCAGTCTAGCAAGATCTACGTTTGCCTGACCACCTGTCTGCTCTGGCAGCCTACAAAATGGATTCTCTCAATTACAAACCATCATTTATAATCTCACATGAGGCAGGCATTTCCAGCACACAACTCAAAGAAAAGTCTTAAAATTTATGAGGCAGTGTCAGCTGGGAGTTCAAGAGCAGAAAGTCCAGCCATGAGTAATACGTCCCTCTCCTGGCCAATAGATGGAAGAAAAAGACCAAGCCAGATGGGGTCTATATGAGCGTCCCAGAAAAAGGAATCAGATGACTGCTTGTGCTGATACATCAATTAATTTCTCCTACATCAGACTCTGTCCCAACTGATTGCTTTTCTTTGCAGTGGAGAGGGTCACACCTGGCTCAGGAGAGCTACAAGAGACTTACATCTGTTGTGCTGAACATAGTTAACAGCCATGTTGGTGGGAACAAAGGAAGTTTCACTGTCTTTCTTTTTGTTCTGCTGCTCCGCCAGCAGCTTGGCCTTGGCCTCTTCAGTTGAGATGATGTTTTTTATTTTTGCGCTTAAAGAAAAACAAAGAAAAAGAAAAATCCTATTTAGAAAGGGCAGTCGGCATAAAACTGCCAAGTAGGTGGATCCAGGGGATAATAATAGCACTGCTATGGCATTTGATGTGCTTTCTTGTCAGGAGGCAGTGCTATAGAAACAGACACTTTGTTTCTCTTTCCTTACAGGGCATACATGGACCCCCCCTAAAACTGCCAGATTCAGGTCACAAAAATTAAGAGCCTGTTGCCAAAAATCATGGAGCTGCATTAGAGACTGTCACCATGTAGAACATGCTGTGGCAGATACTGCCCTAATCCAGAACAAGACTCAATCCCACCAGAGAGCCAGACCAGGGCTGTGTAATCCAGCCATACTGGTGCTCTGTCACTCAACAGTTAGTCGTCCTGGCAATTCAGGCCATAATCAGCGGATCTGTGAACTACATACTCAATTCCCAGGTCCACTTCAGGAATGCCGCTCAGCATCTGGTTGGACAGCATCTCCTCAGTCTTCTTGGCAGAGGAGACACGGATGTTCTCGGGCAGCTCATAGAGAGAATCCTCAGCATTCTTAAGCTTCACCTTCTGCTCCTCATTCTCTACAATTCCTTTTCTCTTCTTCAACTCAGTCTCAATGTATTTCATCCTAAACAGCAGCACACAAGGGATACACAATATTTATTTCTGTTTTCTGTAGTCTGTTGCAGCACTGCTGAGTACAGCTGCATCTCTGTCCTGATAGCTAAGAGAGAGGAAAGAATAATCTCTCCCAAAACAACTCAGCTAACATCAACTACAGAAAGCAAGACATTTGCTACTCTATCCAATAAACTATCAGATTCTCCAAGGTCTTTCACAACCAGAAGGGAAGGCTCCCACCAGTATTTAGTGCTAAACTAGCTGGTTGGCAGTTCCCATCTTTGTCCATGGAAAACCCTTCTCAAGTCTGGTATCTAAGACGTGAAAAGGGCAAGTGGAAGTTTCAGTGAGAACTGGGAAGATGTTCTGTGACTGCTCAGAATCCAAGACAAAATAAATAAATAGTGAAGGGACACCCAACCCCAAATTCAACGTCACAGACACGTCACAGACACATCACAGCACAACTTACATGTCAGCATCTTCATCCCTCCTGTTGGTTTCAGCTGAGAAGGAAGTTCCCAAGTTTAGATCTTCCTCTTCATTAATCCTAAATGGAAACCACAATGCTCAGAGTTTTGGGGTTTGTTGTTTTGGGTTTGTTTTTTTTTTTAACTAATTTGACAAGTTAGGGCAACAGTAATTGACCAAAGTGCATTATGTTAAACTCTTCTAAGCAAAACAACATCTGGTTGCTTCATTACTAGCTGTCTTTTAATAGTAACCCAGGGAGACATCTTCAGAGCTCACATGCACCCACCTCTCCTTGCCTCTTTCTTTCAGCTTCTTCATGTCCACCATTCCCCCTGATTTTATCTTAAATGGATCATCCTGTAAAACAAGAAATAATAAGAAACCCTGAAGCTTCCCTCCAGTTTAATGCTAGTCTTTGAAATCTGGATAAAAGCACAGAAAACATTTAAGTACTGAGCTGTGCCACCAGTCCTACCCCAGGCCAGATCCGCTCAGGGATCAGCTGGACCACACTGATGCTTTCATATCATTACATCTCCACACCGAGGTGATGAAAGCGCCTATCACTCACCACAAGTGTTGCTTCTTCCTGCAGCTTCTCTCCCACAAGCAGAGCTACAGCGCTAGTCAGGCAGATACAGAAAGTAAACAGAATTCAGTGGAATGGAACATATTACCATCAATACTGAACTTCTTTATCCTTCTCTAGATCTAGCAGATGGTCTCACACACTGCATCAATGCTAAACTGTCAGTGTTCCCAATCTCTCCACATGGATAGAGGAGCTATTATTGTTTTGGAGAGATGAGAAGTTAAGGCAGGTTTTAGTGCCTTCCAATGAGTCACCAAAATAAGGAACAATTTCACTGCTGGTACACATTTCAATGAGCTCATCAGCTCAACAGCACTAGATGAGAGGGGAGAGGGGAATTAGGGTGGAAGAGGTGTGAGTGCGTCCAATTTTAAACCATGTGTGCAGTACTGAAGTAATCTGGTGAAAATACATTTAATAGTAAATCCCAATCCTAACCTTTTTTGGCCAGGACACTGAACAGACTTTGCTCACTGTAAACTGACACTATGCACTTGCACCAAACTCCTCCCCTTTTCCAACCTCAGGCTTTAAATATGGAAACTTCTATATCAAGAACATGGGATTGGCGCTATCTGACATGTAACGGTTTCTGCTGCCAGGAGGCACATGACAAGAAACATGTTCACTGCTACATTTCACCCACAGACAAAACCCAACTCCACATCCTTGGTGCCACATCCCTTACCTCACCCCATTAGGTCGCTTTCTGAGGTTCTGAACTTCTTTGGCTTCCTCAAGTTTTAACCTGAAGAAAAAACATTCGACTTAGCACTTGATGCTTTGGTCTTAACTGATTGATTCAATTTGACTTTTTGCAGTTAATACAGAATCTTCTAGATAGACTTTGCTTTAGACTTCTGCATGTCCCATCCCTGGCAGTGTTCAAGGCCAGGCTGGACAGCGCTTGGAACTAGATGACCTTTAAGGTCCCTTCCAACCAAAACCATCCTGTGATTCTGTGATTCTATATCAGTGTCCACTTATCTGGTTACAGATTAGACAGATATCTTTTATTTTACTTTATTTAAGCAATTCCGTTTATTTAAAGCAATCAGAAAAAAAAACCCCAACAAAACCCACATGGCACCTGCTGGTTATGTCCCTTCAAGATGCCTTCTCTCAGTTGAGGAAAGAAGCACCCGAATGTTGACAGGCTTTAATAAGATGCCAATATAGGAAGAATGAGCTGAGGATCCCTAGTTTTAGTCGGGTCAGAGACAATATTCTCCTTGCAGTAAAACAGAGGGTCACTAACATAAAATGTGGGGCAACTTTCCTCCTTCAATGATCAACACTAGCTCTCCATTTACAGCACAAGTAGCAGCATCTCTTAAGTGAATATAACACAGTTGAGAGTTATACCTACATCAATGCACAGATGACTTAGAAGGAAGCTGACGGTAAATCTAAATATCACGTCTCTTTATAAACTGACACGCACTCTTGACTTCATCAGATATCCAGACTGATTGAAAGACACATCTTTCAGTACCTGCCACTAACTATGTATCATAAAATATTTTTCAGATACAAGAAAGATTTTGCTTGGAACTCAAAGCAGTGAGAACAAGACAGATCATCTGTGAGTGCCGAGTTTCAAAAGGCCGGAGCGAAGAGAAGTGAACGTTAGCAGTGATGTGCGATGCCAGGGAGCAGGCAGGTGCCAAGCGGGAGCAGAGGGTCTGTCGGTCACTCGTGACCGAGCGCTGCTCTGGGTGGCTCCGGGGCTGGCCCCTCGCAAATGCTTCCCGCTCCCGGCCCGTGGGAAGGGAGGAGACGGACGGAGGCCCCGGGCGCAGACCTCGGTTCCCCCTCCTGCCCTCGGCAGCTTCCCGTCCCGTACCCGGGCGGTGAACCTGCCACGGCGCGGGGCCCTGAGAGCCAGTGACACGGCGACGTGACGAGGTAACGGAGTGACGCGATGCGGCGAAGCTGTAACACGACAGCGCTACGTGACCGTGTAACGACGTGACACGGCCGGACCACCGCCGGACCCCAGCACCGCTGTGCCCAGCCGGGCTCTCCGCTGACGCACCTGACCTCCTCGGCGACCTGCTCGTCCTCCTCCTCCTCCTCGGAGTCCCCCCTCCGCTGGCGGAAGGACTTCTTGGCCGGCATGTCACCGCGGCGCAGCCACCACACCGCCGCCCGCACCCCCCAATAACGCCGCCGCGCCGGGCGCGTCGCGCCGTGATGACGATACAGCCCCACGACGAAGCCGGGCAGCACCGCCCATCCGCCAGCACCGCGGCCGGCACTATCCGCCGGTCCCGGGAACGCTCCGCTCAGCCAAGCCGAGCCCCCCCACGTGCCTTCCCGTTATCTCTCCTGATGCGCTCCCGTGTAAGTCCCGAAGTTCTTTTGTTTATCCCAGCAAAGCAGCCCCGCCACGCCGGCGTTTGTCAGGGATGTCAGAGGGGAAACGCGCCTTCGGGCCCCCACTTGTGGAGCCCCTGGAACGGCCCCCTGGGACCTGCGGGCGCAGCGGCGCCACCGCCTCCTCCCCGCCCAGCCGAGCCCAGCCCCGCTCCGCCCCGCCGCGGCCCGGCCCCCGCCCCGCCCCCGGCCTGCGCGGCCCCCATCGCTCCGCCACCGCTTCCCCGCACTGTTTGGGGCGCCGCGGCCCTTCCCCGCGCCGAGCCGCAGGGCGCGGCCGACCCGGTGATCCGACCTGAAACGCAGCCCCGCGGCGGGGCGGGGGCAGCGGCCCCCCGGGCATCCCGCAGGTGAGAGAGGCCGGGGGACGGTTGGGCCTCGGGGCCTGTCACGCCTCGGACGCGGTGCTGTGGGGAGGGAGGCTGCGCCGCGCCGGGGATGATGCAGCAGCAGCAGCCGCCGAGGGGGCTCTGGGCCGGCCCCTCGAGGTCCTGCGGTGCCCGGACAGCGGGGCAGTTCTGCAGCCCCCGAGGCGCTATGACTGCCCCGGAGTGACAGCGGCATCGGCGCCCCCGAGACCCTCGGAACAAAACCCTGCGGAGCTGCTGGTGGCTCGGCCGGTGACTCGTCCTACCCCAGTCTAGCGTGTAGGCATCTTTATGTTGAACTTCACTCACACTTAACAGCAGTAGCATCTGTTAGGAGAGGACTTGTATTTTAGGGTCTGTTGTGCTGAGGAGTGACGTAGCAGAGCGAAAGGGGAGTTCCCAAAGGTGTTTTTTTCTCAAAAGCTAAATCTGTAGGTGTGCCATCATGTTGTGATCTCTAGTAAAAAAATCTGTGTTAAAACCTGGCCTCGTTTGCCTGTGCTACATAAAACACTCAGATTTCCAATATGTGATGCAGTGCAAACGTTCAGTGAAGAGTCAGAAGCTCCTGGTTTCTGGTTCTTGTCAGTAGGTTAGCTGAGTAAATATTTCTTTCTCCAGTACCTCAAGTATAAAATGTCATTAAGAACTACTGCAGATACTCCTTTAGCAGGAGTATCTGCAGTAGGCTATGCAAGTATCTTTAGTAGGCTATGCAAGATAAGTGGACAGACCGGACAGTAGTTGTATGAACAGTGTTGAGATTTCTTTCATTCATACTAAGTTATTCCTCAGAGCATCAGGGTGCATGTGTCTGAGACTTGACAGCTGGCTCTAGCTTTGGTACAAAACCACCTGATTTAAGCAAAAAAAAAAAAACCAAAAAAAAACAACACAAGAAATATGTTAATGTAGACACTGGTTTGGCAGCAGTTTAAGCAACTGAAAGTAGGTTGCAGTTACTGTGGAACTGTTCTGACATGTTCATGTACTGTTTCTTCCACAGTGGTGCTTGAGAAAGACAGGCTGAAAGACTTCTTTTAAGGTAACTTCTTTTGCCATCATACACAGTACATTTTGACAAGCACAGATAAACTTTTGGCAGTACTTTTATGAAATTCCTAGTTTCCTGAGTAGCATTAGAGCTGTGTGTGCTACCTAAAGCTGTTAGGGCGCAGTTGTGGGAAGGCAGGGATTGAATATTTGCTTCTGCACAGTTATGAGACAAACCTTTTCTGGTGCATCCAGTCAGGTCTGAGAAGCAAAGAGGAGGTTTTCCTTGGTTTGTTCAGAAAGGGAAGCCCTGGGTGGGAAGATCAGCATCTTGATGCTGGGAAGTTTAAAGGTTTTAATTTCAAGTAGAGGGGGCTGTCCCATGGAATGAGCTAAAACCATCCACATCCACAAGGCTGTAATTAACACCGTGAGCTCCAGACCCGCGTCCCAGTTAGCTTAAGATGGTGAAGATTAAGAGGTCTGGAATTAATTTTAAACCAATAATTTGTTCATTAGGTTTTCTGGGAAACCTCTTCTTGGAAAGGGATAAGAAACCAAGGAAAGTGAAATAGCAAACATGATGTTGATACCTTTTTTCTTTTTGCTAACTGGACCAGCTGATGCATTTGGGAAGAGGGTTTGAGATTGAAGGATCTTAGAGCCTGAAAGTGTCCCAGTTTTATGTGTTAGTCAAAGATACCGTGCTTCTGTCACTTGTCTTTTAAATCAGCATGAGTAACATGGTACTTCTCTGTGAAGCTTCATGAAATCGCTTGTTGTTTGTTTTAAACATCTTTTCACAGGTTATTGAGATTCTGGTTATAACCAGTAATGTGTTTTCTAGCATGCAAATACTATTTCTTCCCCCTCCAGTTTTGCTTTGCTCTTCCAGTTCAGTTTATTCAGTTCCAGAGTGCTAGGAAAACATTGGCATAAAATTCTGTTGAGGTTTGTCTTCTGCCAAGGCAAGGTGCTAGGCAAGCTTTTCAGCTCCCAAGATAAGTGTTACTGATATGGCTTATTCATTTCTCCTTTTCTTTTTTTTTTCTTTCTCCCCACCGTCAGTGATTCCCTGGGAATTCTTTAAAATGTCCTCAAAATGGGAAACCAACAGAATGTAGCAACCTTGCTGCTGGAGTCATTAATGTCAAGTTCAGATTTTTCCACATATTTTTTTGTAATGATGTAGGCTTTTCACATCTGCTTCATTTCCAGCAAGTAGTAATATTTTGGAGCCTGGTCTGTGTTATTAGTATCACTTGTCTTCTTTTTTTAACAGCCATGAGTGATTACTTAAACTATGCTTAAAAAACACAAACTCTTTTGATTATATTTTTTGTTACCAAGACATGTTTAAAGTCCTACATATCCACGGACCACCATGAAAGTGTTTATCATGCTCATAAACATGCAGCTATGAAATCCTCTGAGTTGGTACATTTTGTACAGTCTTTGAGAGTTATATGGCCCATTGTTCAAAACCTACCTATCAAATGGTAAACTCCTTAGGGACTGCAGACTGGTTGGCTGTGTTACAGATCATTTGAATCCAACTCCCTCTTGCTCAGCTTCATTTACAACAGTCATCATATTTTTAATGCTTGATAAAGTAGTGTAATAACTAAATGCTAGATTCAGATCAGCACAGTATGGGTAGCATGAAGCCCTTAGACATCATAGGCTAAGTATGTATGTCTTGGGCTACTGCACCCTTTCACTTTTAATCTAAATTTCATGCAAACAAGCTCATTAGATTTATCTCTTTTTCCCTCTGCCTGTCTGTTCAGATCTCTGCATTGGTTTTCCCACCCTACCTGCTGAGCTGGCTCAGCACCCCCAGTTTCTGGGGGGTTAGTGTAGCTTATCAGTCTGGTCATGTTCATGGAGTATTCATAGCATAGTCTGTATATACATTTATATATGTAAAGCATGTATGAGCTTTTTTTATTGCTCTAGGACTCTGTATCATTCAGAGATGCTTTGTGATCCAGACAGTCTGGGAGTTTAAGGTTAAGAGGATGGTCAGTAGGTCGCTGTACTGCTGCTTTCATTTTGAGGCTACAGCAAATCCATCTGTATACCTGACAGCTGGGCTGCTGAAGCTATGCCTGGGTACTGAGCAGCTCCCTGCACCACTGAACATTCCTCCTTTTACAGATTATGAGCTTTATTCATGTGTTTCCTTCTCCTCTCTTGTCTGTGATACCGCAATGCAGCCACTAAGCAGTGGGTCAGAACTGTGCTGGCTAATATGACTGATTCCAGATTTAGATTTGTTTTGATCTCTGAACTTCAAAGATAGATATCATAATATCTAACACACAAATCATGCTAATTTATCTTCTTACAATCTCTGAGAGCAAATCTAACCTGTATCTGAAAAGAACTATCCTTTCTTGTCTTAGGAAAGCACCCCCGCTGCAAGCAAGCATTGGTGAAAATGGTGGATACAAGAGACATCTGTCCTCACCTGGATTCCATAGGAGAGGTGACCAGGGATGATCTGTTGCTCAAATCCAAGGTACAGGGTGTTCTGATTGTCAGTCCTTTCCCTTTTAGCTATTGTGCATGGGTTTGCATGTTCGCTTTTTAAGAAAATGCTGCCTGTCTCCACAGAGGTGAGGCAGAAACTTTCCTTCCAATGCTCATGTACCCTGCACATATCCCATAAATCAAGTTTGTTGACCCCATCTGCTCTATTTCTCACTGTCATTTTATCCTCTTCAAATATGTCACTTAGCTAAAATGCTGCAAAGTGTTATATTTAATTGGAAGTGTATTAAGAAATGAAATCCTGTGAGCTGCAGGTTGGCCAGGCCTGTCTTACCACTCTTGAAGGACTAGGTTATTTGAAAACCAACCAACCAATGAACCAAACCTTCTTTTATTATGAATATGCAGGGAACTTGCCAGTCTTGTGGAGCCGTGGGACCAAATCTCTGGGCTTGTCTTCAGGTAAAAATGGCTTGCTGTTTGTGTGCATGGTATGTTGTGACTCCTCTTTAGTATCATTTACACTGGAAAACAAAAAGAGCGGGAAGCAAAGAGGGGGTTCGCATAGAACTATCCACTGTTTTTTGATGGCTTTCAAGGAAAAGACTCACTAGATTAAAGACTAACACTGTCAAAATATGCCAAGAGGTAACAGTTCACTCCCCAGAGGTCATTGTCCTCTGGTAGTCTCAGTAGGAATGAATAAAATGCTCAGCACTGCCCTTTGGCTGGGTCCTGCCTCTGCTGGCAGCTGTGAAGGGAAGCTGCGAGTGTGAGACATCAGATGTTGCTCAGGGCAGTGAAGTGGAAAGGAATGACAAGGGACATGCAGGTGGGCAGGGGCAGTTTATTTTTACATTGGAATGTCCAGACATTTTGAGACTGCTCAGAGGAGCTGCCCATTGGAGCCGTTGCTTTGGAATGAAGCCTTTATGTGGGTGCAAACCTCATTCCAGGTTTTCTTTCTTAAATCAAACAGTTCCAGTTTTTAGTCTTATTCCAGGCCCTGAGTAAAAAGCAGTTTAGAAAAGTGGTAAAATCAATTCTGAAGCTGCAGCTGCTGGTGAGACTGGAGCTCCAGAGTTTTTTGTGAAGGGTCTAATTTGATGTGTCCATTGTACTTCTGCTCTTTTCTGTCACTAGATCGGTTGTCCTTACGTTGGTTGTGGGGAATCCTTTGCTGACCACAGCACGCTTCATGCACAGGTGAGTTTTCTCTATTGTTCATCTTAACACAGAGTTGGATTTTTCTCATTACCTTATCTGGTAGTTCAGCGCTTCAACTTGAGCCAGATTCATTATTTCACCTTTTAATTTGTAGGCCAAAAAGCATAACCTGACAGTGAATCTGACCACGTTTCGCGTCTGGTGTTATGCCTGTGAGAAGGAGGTGTTCCTGGACCAGCGGCTGGCAACGCACACGCAGTCACCACCAGTAAAGTTCACTGACCCGGTGGGTCTGTCTCAGGTGGCAGGATTGAACTCTTGACAGGGTTTTCATTTACCTGTTGCAAAATGAACCAAGTGTTTTCTGCTGTTGTTGAGGCTTTTGTTGTGATACTCTTTTGCTGAGAGTGGCTACTTGTAGCCAGGGGAGCTGTAGTGGGATCTCCCAGCAAGAAGACTTTCAGATGACTTGATATGCATTTTCACTTTTTCTTAACCTTTCGGAGTCTTTTCTTTGAGGCATGCTGTTTCTGTCTTTGTCACATCTTCATTTTCAGTGCATAGCCCATGGGAGTTTTAGCTGGTAGACCAAAACCACATGTACTTGTGTCACCGCTGCATATTCCTGATGCTTCTGTTATCATCTGTATTGGAAGCAGTAATGGTACAATTTCTACCGCCTTGCATTAGTGAGAAGGGCAGACAGTGGAACTGGTTCTTCTCTCTCCGGAGTGCATTGTATTTGAGGGGTGGCTTGATTTATGTGGAGGATAGTATCTCTCACAACTCGTCTCTCCAAGCAGGCCTCTCATGATGCTTATTTCTCTGTCTTTAATCTAGGAATCACCATTGTCTGCTCATCCTCTGAAAGCTGTTCCAATTGCAGTGGCTGATGAAGGTGAATCTGAATCGGAGGATGATGATTTGAAACCAAGAGGTAACTGCATCAAGTTGATGAAAGGCCTGTGAGTGTAACTGCAATCTCTAGGACCTGCACTGGGAGGTTCCTAAGAACAGACTGTGAAGATTGCCTAGAAGGGGCTGAATTCCCTCTCCTTTGGGGAGGAATGTAGAAAACAGCTTGTCTGGAAAGTGTTTCATGCCTCTCTTGTTTGTGCTTTAGGCCTTACTGGAATGAAAAATCTTGGGAACTCCTGCTACATGAATGCAGCACTTCAGGCTCTCTCTAACTGGTAGGCGTTAGGGCCTTTCAGTAGGTTCTTTATTAGACTTCACTAAATATCAAAAGTGGCATCTCTGATCTGAGACCTTCATGAGTCTTGCAAAGAGAAATCAGTCAGGCTGCGGGCAGAAAGATTTGTGTTTGTTTAGGCAGCAGGAGGTTTAGAGTAGGAAAGTGAGTGAATAGCCAACCTGTGACTGCATACAAGTCTCATGTTTAAATGAGTGCTTGAAGTAAAAATCCATCACTTCCATTGAGACAGAGATGGGAAGGCATGTCACATCTCTATTCTCCCCAGTGGTATCATTCTAACCACCTATCTCCTCAAATATTCTCTAGCCATACTGCTGAGAACTAATTCCAAGATATCTTCCCTGTACTGGGAACAGATTCAGATCAGTCTTTTTCATTTGTTTCAAGTTAGAAGTCCAGTCTGCATCTAGAATCACTTCTTCCCTTGAATTAAAAACAGTATCTTAAGCATGCTTTCAAAAGTCATGCATTTAAGTTTTGATAAACCTTATATAGAAGCAGAGAAGAAATTTCTGTGCACTGAAGTCTCTTTTTTTCTTGTAGCCCACCTCTCACACAGTTCTTTCTGGAATGTGGTGGACTGGTCCGTACGGATAAGAAACCAGCACTGTGCAAAAGTTACCAAAAGCTGGTGTCTGAGGTCTGGCATAAGAAACGGTGAGTGGTCACTCCCTAACTTAGTCTGAACTGGCAGGGGGGTTGGAACTAGATGATCTTAAGGTCTTTTCTAACCCTAGCTATTCTGTGATTCTATGATTCATATCTATGTTTGTTCCGTGTTGGCAATGAAGAAAAAATGATAAAGTAAAGGAATACTTTTGCTCATTTCTGAGCAAAAGAAAGTCCATTTTGCATGGACTGACTAGCACCTAGTTGCACTGCTTTTGATTAGCAGAGGGATTGATGATTTGGGCAGAAGAAGTTATACAGGTATTTCTGCTGAAGGGTGGAATATGTAAGTTGATGCTTGGGGAAACGTTCTCTATGGGTTCAAACTCTAGACCAGTTCAAAGGGCATTGTAAAATAATGCAGCTCTGTTTAAAACTGAAGATGTCTGCTCTGTGCAATCAACTGAAACAAAAGGAAGAAATTTAATGGCATTGCATGTTTGTTTCATATTGTAAGAAGGGATAAGTAAGATACAGAGCAAAAGTGAACTGTGTCTTTCTGGAAGAGAAGGCTGTAGACTTCAAATGAATACAATGTCATTTTCATATTGGTTTTGATTTACCTTATTTACTGAGTGGTCAACCCACCTAGATGTTGAGACAGAGACAGCACTGCAAATCAAACCAAGTAACTAATTGCAAAACCCTGCTCTGGAAAGAATTACTTGAGATGATACAAAGGACAGAGCTTTAAGCTAAATATGCTCTAGAGAAGAGTCTCTCTGGAAGGACAGACTGAAATGACTATGGATGTTTTCTCTCTCATTTTCTCTCTCATTTCTCTTTGAGTTGGATGACATTTATATCATCATTGATAATGACATTATTGTCACATTTATATGTCATCCAGCTCAAAGAGAAATATATGCCCAGGTTTTGCAGGCCCTCTTTAACTAGTTACCACACCCTGTTCTATGGCTTATTAGACAAACTGGCTCCAGGCCTGATAATCAAACTAACTTCTTTTTTCTTTCTCTTTTCCATATCTAAACAGTCCAAGTTATGTTGTTCCAAGCAGTCTATCCCATGGGATTAAACTCGTCAATCCCATGTTCCGAGGCTATGCACAGCAGGTGGGTCCTCAAAACCATGCCATTATTCCAAAGGTGGTGGGATTTTTCTTCCTGCAGCAGTGATGCTTGTGTTCAGGAGGAAGAGCTTGAGCTTGGGTCGTGTCCATTCTATGTGAGTATTTAGGAGATCTGGGTTCTCCTCCAGGCTCTGCTTCCGGCTTGCTGATACCAAATCAGTGCATTTTCCTGTGTCAGCTTTCTCACCTCTGAATTATCATGATCATTTTCTTTATACAGGGCTTTAAGATCTGTTGATACATCCTATATGGGAGTTAGGCATTATTTATTCAGAGCTGAGAAACCGTGATGAATCTGTTCTAAAAAATTAAAGATATGAATGTTCCGTCTTCTTTTTCTGGAACTTAGAGCAAACCAAATCTTATTTAAATATAGTATCCTTTTCTCTTGTAAGTTTTTATCAGCATCTCTATTGTGTTTATTCTTTAGAATAAAATGTAAACATCAAACTATGATTTGAAAATTTACAAGAGAAGTGACAGTACATCTAAGCTGTGGCACTGGCAGGACACCAAAACAGAGAATAAAAATGGTGATTAATGAAAGAACTTCTATATTTATCTTTGATGTGAAGTACGTTGGATTGGAAAATTCAGCTGCAAAGAGATAAAGTTGAAAGAAGAGCAGGCTGAAAGCCAAACTTGCATAAAATAACAGAAACCTCATAATTAACTTTCTGGAGGTGTCAGAATATCAAATTGCTTTCCAGCAGGTCCTTTGAAGCCAATATGTCAACTCTTTTGCTATGTATTATGAATGTAGGAGCTTGCATCTAGACTATACAGTCTTTGGTTTCTGATTCTATTCTCTATCTATTAAAGATTTTAATCTGTTGAGACAGGTTGCCATGAGCTGAAGTCAGTGATCATAAAATCTGTTTTGTGGGTAGGAGTCTGTTCTCTACGGTCTGATGTCTTCAGTCGTTTTCTCCTTATCTCTTGCCTCTTACCAGTGATAAACACAAAGAAATAAGCTCATGGTTTGCATGCTGTGGCTGCTGTCTGGCTTTTCAGTGTCTTTCAGCTGAAGATGTTCAGATAAAAATTGGGCCTTTTATCATTTAGGAATTAAAAACATTTATGTAGCAGACAGGCTTGGTACATCCCCATGGTACTCTCTGTGCTTTAGCAGGGTGTCTTTGTATTGCAGAGGTGGCAATGGGCAGCATTTAAAGAGGCTGTGAATGAAGCCATCTCCTCTTTTGCCCCTCCCATTTCTGGATGGATACTAACATGGAATTACTCCTGATTTTCAGGACACGCAGGAGTTCCTGCGGTGCCTGATGGATCAGCTTCATGAAGAGCTGAAGGAACCAATTGTTGCAGAGACGAGGGATTTGGATACCAGTGACCAGGATGACAAGCGAGAGGGTGACCGAAGTCCTTCAGAGGATGAGTTCCTCTCCTGTGACTCAAGCAGTGACAGAGGTGAAGGAGATGGTCAGAGTCGGACCACAGGGAGCATGGGCAGCAGCTCCCTGGCAGAGACGGAGTTGTTGATCCAGGATGAAGCAGGCAGAGGGATCTCTGAGAAAGAGAGGATGAAAGACAGAAAGTTCTCCTGTGGCCATCGGCGCAGCAACTCGGAGCAGGTGGATGAGGATGCAGACGTTGATACTACTATGATGCCAGTGGATGGCAGAGCCTCTCCTGAGGTGCTGCCAGCTCCCCGTCCTGCCAGCCCATGTAGGACACCAGGTACACGCCTCTTCCAGTCGTGTTAGTTGTGAGAAGACCTTATCACCCTGTACAGGACAGTGTTGCAGTGCAGTGGCAGACAACACATAATGCAACTGTTTCTCCTATAGGTTTCAAGAGATTTTGCATCCAAGATGTTCCTCAGTGTCCCTGGAAGCAGTTCTGCCTTTGTGCACAATTGCTTCTGTAAGAAAATGTAATATGTCAACCAGAGAAGTGCTTGGCTAGGCTAAAGTGCTGAGTAAAGACAACATCTGGAGGGCAGTGATAACTGTGATAACTGCCTCTGCCAAACCTTTCCTAATTTAAGGAAAAGGGTTTGTGTGTGTACATTACTTTATCTGACAGGCTGGCCTGGGGAAATGTTGCTTGTGGAAAAGGCATGGAAGAAGGTTATCTGTTAATGCTGGGCTGAGGGCTTTGTGAAAAGGAAAGGGAGAGGCACAGCTTGTGCATTCCTGTATCTTGGGGAAAAGAAAAGAGCAGCAGTTAAGACGTAGGTGTGGAGTCACCTCAAACTGAACATAGTCGATCTTTCAGCACTTTTTTATATGAGTCTTACTCTGCCAACTGGCACTGAACACAGCAATGCTGTTTATGTGGATTATGGATACTGGAGCAAGCTGTAAAACCTAATTAGTCATAAGTGTGAAAAAATGGTGGGTTGGTTTTTTTTTATATGCAATTATTAACTGTTCAGTACAGCTCTGTGTGCACTTGTATCTGTTCACTGAGGGAGCTGAATCTGCCAACCTGTGCAAGCGGGACAGTTAATAGACACTGAACTGTGTCTACTGGGAAAGATTCTGTGCTGGAACACAGAGCTGGGCAGACACTGATTGCAGTAGGGTTGCCTTTCGTAACTGGGGTTTTCACCAGTGCTCTTCTCCCTCCCCATTTTCCCCAACAGAACCTGACAATGATGCCTATGTGCGCTGCTCCTCACGTCCCTGCAGTCCAGTCCATCATGAAATGCACTCCAAGCTCTCTAGCAGTCCTCCTCGCTCCAGTCCTGCCAGGCTTGGACCTTCCTACATCCTCAAGAAAGGTAGTGCAAAGAGTGTATGCTAGGAGGCAAAGGGGGGAGCATGCAGAGGAGGGGTCATTTACAGAAGAGAGAAACAGTCCATCATGATTCTTGATTACCAGTTGTAAGAAGTGCTGATTGCCCTGAACATCAGTGCTTTCTAAAATAGTACTAGGCAAACACTACAGTAAATCTTCAGGTAAAGTCAAGCTCTAGGTACAACAGATGTTCTAGTGTGCTCTTGTGTAGGAGGCTGAAATGATTTCCATGTCCACATCTGCATGCTGCGTTGATTATGAATCAAATGGCTATGAAGTCCAGGCACAAGCTCTGTCCCTTTAGGGGAGCGTGGAGATGTGTAAACATTTGTCTGCCAGACTTTGTGTCATAGCATGTGGGCCAAAGAACTGTAAGATGATGGTATTGAGAGTAAACGTCCTGCCTCCCGGATATCTTGGGCTCACAATAACAGAATTAAGGCTGCAGATGTCAATCCAGTGCTGGGAGCATTGTTAGGCTTCAGAGTGGAGCCTGGCTTCTGTTGTTATCAAATTGGTCTCTTCATCCCAGGCAAATTGCAAACTGAAATCCCTCAGCATTGCATAGTCTAAGCACAATGGCATGGGCTTATACCACTGTCCCCACAGCTGTTCAGTAAAGGCATTCTTTCTTCAGCTGTGTCCCAGCCCTTTGGCTGAGGTCAGCACAGCCACAGATGTTCTGGTCAGATGAAAAGCACTCTGTCTTCATGCACGTGTGCACGGGGAAGAGGGTTTGTAATTAAACAAAATTTTATGTTTGGCCAGTGCCTGCTGTGGAGAGTCCTCTCCAGTGTGAGACATGAGGAGAACACATGGTAAATGTCACAGGGCAAATTGCACAGGCAGGTGAAGTGGGGAGAGGATGTGAGGTGTAAAGTTTAGAGCAAAATGTTTCAAGACCTCAGAAAAGCAGGGCCAGGCTTCTAAACTTGTAAAAGGATGGCAAAAGGATTTCTAGGAAGACAATTTCTGCCTGCTGAGAGCTGGCATGTTTGCGTTGGCTCAGTTGGCTACCTCCCCCTTTCTTGTACCACACGAAGCAGCAGTGTTCTTCACGTTCTTCGTGTCAGCTTACAATGGGGCTTTGCTGTTTCACTGGCATGCAAGTGGTGTCCGAACACTCAGGACAGCACTTGCCTTGTGTTCTTGTGCTGCGTGCCTCTGCTGAGACAAGAGACTGGGAAGGAGTTGCTCATGATGAGGCTTCTTCGTCTATCTTTCAGCCCAGGTGCAGGCTTCTGGGAAAAAGAAGAAAGAACTTCGCTACCGCAGCGTGATTTCGGACATCTTTGATGGCTCCATTCTCAGCCTGGTGCAGTGCCTCACCTGTGACAGAGTGAGTGTCCTGGTGGCTGTCAGTCAAAGAGCCAGTCTTCTTGCTTGTAGGTCTCTTCTTAGGAAGTGGTGCTCCTATTCCCACGCACTCAGGGATGCAGAAGGCCTGCTACAACGATGATAGGTGGATAGCAGGGAAGGTGTGAGAAACCTGCCATGCCCAGAAGCTGTATTTCTCTGTAGGGGTCTATTTGCTGTTACTGAGTAGGCCTAGCAGTATCACATTCATGTTAGAAAACTAATTCCAGTGCTACAAAAAACCTGACAGAAGCCATCCTGCTAACAGCAGTGAGTAAGTGGCCAGAGTGAGTTGCTCTTAGCACCAGCTCAGGTTTCTAGCTTAAACAAAATCCAAGCAGTGAGAAAAGGTGATGAAGGTCAGGTCTCAGCTCCATTACACACACAGGCTTCTTCCTTTTGGGTATTTCTAGGTTTCTACGACAGTGGAGACGTTCCAGGACCTGTCACTCCCAATCCCAGGGAAGGAGGACTTGGCCAAGCTGCACTCTGCCATTTACCAAAGCGTGCCAGCTAAGACAGGGACATGTGGGGACAACTATGCCTCCCAAGGCTGGATTGCCTTCATCATGGAGTATATCCGGAGGTGTGTTCCTGTGCAGGACTTCTTTTTTCTGGGGTTTGCTCTAAAGTGCTGGAGGGCAGCTGTCCATAAAGTGTCTTTTACAGCAGCATGTCAGGAGCATAATATGTGATACCTCGCAGGTTTTTTAGCCTTTTCATGTAAACCATTTTCTACTGTTCCTCTACTTCTGTCACACACCTTCAGATCTCTTGTCCAGCTATTTTATGTATAACTCCTTCTCTTGATCCTTCTCTTCGGCAGGTTTGTGGTGTCCTGTATCCCTAGCTGGTTTTGGGGTCCCGTTGTGACGCTGGAGGATTGCCTTGCTGCCTTTTTCGCAGCAGATGAGTTGAAGGGTGAGTTTTCTTTAGTGAAGTCGGCACAAAACAAGTATTTCACAGGCATTTTGGAGGCAGAGTAAATCTCCTGGAAATCCTGCCTCAGTATTTCATTTGGAGACTGGTGGTACCAAAAGTTGGCAGTTCCGCATCTCTGAGCAGAAGTGAGGCTTTTCAGGAATGGGAAATCCAGAGGACTCAAACAATTCGCTGTGTTCACTTGTGCTCATGGGCAATTGTATGTTTCTGCTAGTTGACTGCATTCTTTTCTTACCTACATGTATTGAGAGGAGTGTTTGTTTTCATCTCTTCTCATCTTGATGTCTTCTCTTGGCTTCCCAAGAGGTTGCTTAACTTGGTTTCTCTGCCCTGGGTGGAAATGTAGGCATACCAGCACTGTGTGCTGTAAGTAACTGCATAATGGCTTTCTCCTCTTTGTCTGCAGGGGACAACATGTACAGTTGTGAACGGTGTAAAAAGTAAGTTTGCATTATCTGTATTATGCTCTATTTCTGGAACTTTCTTTCTCTCTACTACTGTCAAACATTTTGCTGTGCTCTCTGCCTGGACATTTCTTCTGCTGAGTAGCTTGTAAAACCTGCCTTACCTTATGCTAGAGTTCTGGTCTTGAGAGGTCACTGATCACAGACTGGAAAAGTGTTGGCTTTGGTGGGGGGAGAGGAAAGAAAGAAGGATATGAAACTGCTCATGCCATGTCTCATTTGGGAAAGATGCTGCAAAGAGCCTGAGTTGGCTGCTGTTGGAATTCAGGATTTGTCTTGGATTTGAAAGTGAGCAAGACTCAGCTTTACCTTTTGGAATCCCTGTGCTTGAGAGATTTCTCACAGCTCATTTCCTCCCTCAGGCTGCGGAATGGAGTAAAGTACTGCAAAGTCCTCAGGCTACCAGAGGTGAGTAAAAAGCACCTTGTTTCCTAGTTTTCTTTTAGCAGCCACTGAGGGGGTGAGGCAACAGGTGGAACAGAAATGGCAGTTTGCCTTGGTGGCAAAGTCCAGTATCTAGACCAGGCTGATGGGGCAGCAGGATTCATGACCACCAGGTGAAGAACTTCCACAAAGCTCAGCTGGACAGAGACGTGCTGTTTTAGCAGAATACCCATGGCAAACCCACGCTTTGGTGTTCTCTCTTCTTGGTCTTCTAGATTCTTTGCATCCATTTGAAGCGATTCCGGCACGAGGTGATGTATTCCTTCAAGATCAACAGTCATGTCTCCTTCCCCTTGGAAGGGCTGGATCTGCGACCCTTCCTAGCCAAGGAGTGTGTCTCCCAGATCACCACCTATGATCTCCTGTCAGTCATCTGTCACCATGGCACAGCAGGCAGTAAGTCCTTCTTCTGTGAGTGCAGACAGATGTGAATAGGAATGAGATGAGTGTGAGCAAAGCACAAGCGTGTTCCAGGATGAGCCAACACCACTTCTGGAATGCAAGACAGTGTAAGGCCTGTTCCCTCCATTCCCAGGCTTACTCATCCTCTGCCCTTTGAAAAGTGAACTGAGCAGCTTCTGACAGATCCCCTGCAGCTATTCCATCCTCACCACTGGGTTGGCTCAAACCTTTTCCTGATGTTCAGCCTCACTGAGAGGCTCTTCCACGGAAGGCAGATCAGGGCGACAGTACCAGGCCCTGCTGCTCCTCAGAGCTTGGCTGAACAGGAATTAGGCCTTCTTTGTCCCTCTATCCATTCTCTGCCAACAGCTAATTCTGTTTGTGTTGCTGACGTTAGCCCAGGCCTGACTGCTCTGTGCACTCTGAATCCCAGCAGTGCTGTGCTTCCTCTGTTCCAGGTGGGCATTACATAGCGTACTGTCAGAATGTGATCAACGGCCAGTGGTATGAGTTTGATGACCAGTATGTCACTGAAGTCCATGAGACTGTGGTACAGAATGCAGAAGCCTACGTCTTGTTCTACAGGTGAGCTCTGCCCTGCATGCAACAGTCCTTGCTGGTACGGGGTACCCAGAAATGTATTTTGCAAACATTAAGTTTTCAGAATTGCTTCATTTTCTTTTCCTCTCCTTACTTAAGGAAAAGCAGCGAAGAGGCTGTGCGGGAGCGTCAGAAAGTCGTGTCCCTTGCCAGCATGAAGGAGCACAGCTTACTCCAGTTCTACATCTCCCGAGAGTGGCTCAATAAATTCAACACCTTTGCTGAGCCTGGTCCCATCACCAACCACACCTTCTTGTGCTCTCATGGAGGTAAGGAATGCTGCTGGACCTGGGAATAGCAGCTGTCCTCTGTACTCCCTGGTGCATTAGGAAATGCAAGAAAAAAGCTCCAGCTGTCATCCTGATAAAGCGTACACTGCAGCAGGATCCACTTCTTTGGCAGAAACTCCAGCCTGCTCAGGGAGACAATTACCCCATTGTCTTGCTGATCCCGAGGGATGTGTAGTGCTGGGAAACTGCAGTTTTCAGTTCTCCTTTTGTTTTTAAAAACAAACCTGTAGAAAGCAGATAAGGCAGCATTTATCTGTGTTACCCTATCAGCAAGGTTGGCCTCCAGTGTTCGTTTGGAGAATGGAGCATGTGCTGTTGAAGAGAGCTGATACTGTTTTACTGTTCTGCTGCTTCATCTGCCCTGGGGAGCCCTCGTGTTTATAAACCTCCCATTGGAAGTGAAGCACTTGATCAGATATTGAGACCATGAATTGAGAAACCTCCACAGTTAATGAACTCCAATCTTCCTTTAGCAAAGGAAGCAAGTTCTGGAATCAGAGTTTTCAGCAAGGAAGATCTACCTTCTATTTGTGTCTTTACCCAGCAATAATGAGTTCCCTGATTAACTCTTCCTCTTGCCTTTTGTCCACAGGGATCCCTCCTAATAAATACCATTACATTGATGACCTGGTTGTGATTCTACCCCAAAATGTGTGGGAATATCTCTACAACAGGTGGGTTTGGCCATTTCATTCCTTTTCCCAATGAGTTCTGGGGTTTGTTTCACACCTTAGCAGTGACCAAGACACAAAGGCTTCCCGCCTCAAAGGCATGCAGTACTTGGTGTGGACTGGCAAGGACTGGTGTTTAGTAGAGCCTCCAAATCTAAACCAAATGGGCTGTATCAGTGCATTGGCCCAGAGCAATATTGTGACCCTCGACATGCTGAGTAAAGGCAGTATTCCCTCCTTCAGCAGTGTCTGGAGTAAACATCATCTCTGTCGGATGCAGGGCTGGGAAGCATTTCCATTCTCCTGCAGTTCTCCATTCCTCTCCCTCTCTTCCTGTGCTCAGGTTTGGGGGTGGCCCTGCTGTGAACCATCTGTACGTGTGTTCCATTTGCCAAGTGGAGATTGAAGCACTTGCCAAGCGCAGAAGAATTGAAATTGACACCTTCATCAAGGTTGGTATGGGAAGCATCCGAAAGCAATGCCAAAGGGTAGAGGTGGGAAGTGCAGACCTGTCACAGACAGTGGAAAACTCCTGCCCATGTTCTCCCTAACATCATCTACAGCTGGGTGAGGAGATGAACCACGGGGTTCCCCAGTGCTAGCAGCATACGGAGGGCAGCTGGGATATTATAATGGTGTGCATGGCTGTATGCAGACACCAAGCTTGAAACCATCCTAGTTTGCCTGCTGTAGTGAGCAGGAGCAGGTTATGGGGAAGGTGGTGGGATTACATGAGGTTCTTCTGAACAGCAGGCTGCCTTACAGTTAAAGGAAAGGGCTCCCCCAGATCTCAGGAGTGACTAAATCCTTCCTGCATGTCTATTCTCTGCTCTCCCAGCTGAACAAGGCTTTCCAGGCAGAGGAGTCCCCAAGTGTCATCTACTGTATCAGCATGCAGTGGTTCCGTGAGTGGGAAGCCTTTGTCAAGGGGAAGGATAACGGTAAGAAGCCAGAGACCTCTGGAGTCTGATGGGGTGAGAGGCAGAACAGAAATGGGTCTGTTTGCTAGGTCCTCGGTGAGCACTGCACTGACTGGTGTGTCTTGAAGCTGAACCGAGTTCAGAAACCAGGCCCTTGGGCTGCCTGCAGGTCCTCAGAGGCAGGGCAGAAATAACAAGAGATTGAGTTCAGGAGATGTTCCGTCTGGTGGCATTGTGGAAGGCAGAGAGGTTTTGACACGTTTGTTGTCCTCTTGCAGAGCCTCCCGGACCAATTGACAACAGCAAGATTGCACTCACGAAAGCAGGTGGCCACGTGCAAGTTAAGCAGGGTAAGGCTGGTGTTTGCTGTCTTGTAGTGTTCCTAAAGGTGAATATTCCGCTGGATGTGGATGTCCGTAGTGGAGTGACCACAGAGCAAGATGGTGCTGCAGAGAATGACAGTTCTCTGCACAACCCAGTGCTGACTGTCCTGAGTGAGCCACCTCAGTTCTCCACTGGCAGCTCCTGCATGACCAGGAGATGATGAGACTTGTTCTAGTGAAGTCTGCAGTCCCCATCTCCTTCCGATGCTGTTCCCCAGGCTCCTTCCACCATTCCCCTTTGGACTGTAGCTTTGACCGTGTGTTGCAGTATCTGCTGTGGTCCAGCTTGTGAAATAACATTGCTTGTGCTGTCCCCACTGGGCTCTTCTGTCAAGCACATAGATTGAACTTGCATCTCGCCTCTCAAAGCAGCTCTTTCTGCTTTTCTTCTCCTCAGTAACCTTGATGGCAAAGTGCTCTGCTTCCTGCTTTGCTCACATTTGTCCCTCCCAGGCCAGCATGGAGCAGAGTTTTCAGTCTCTCCCAGGCAGCATAACCCCACCAAATCCCCCTGTGCAGGGGAGGTGGCTGGAGAGGACATCCTCATCCTCATATTGTGGTGCATGTGCACAGCTGATCGCTGCTCTTGTCCCTTGCAGGTGCTGACTATGGGCAGATTTCTGAGGAGACATGGATTTATTTAAGCACGCTCTATGGAGGGGGGCCAGAGATTGCCATCAGACAGAACGTGGCCCAGGTCCAGGAACTGGAGAACCTCCATGGGGAGCAGAAGATCGAAGCGGAGACGCGGGCTGTGTGATCTGTGCGGGCTGGGGCAGGGAAGGTATGGATGGCACAGAGACGTCCGTGTGGGATGGAAGGCTGGGGAATCCCGAGGAGTCAAACCTCTCCTGCTGGCTGGTACTGGAAGGCGAGTGCAGCTGCCAACACCACTTCTGGGAGAGGCAGGTTCCCTCCACCGGCCTCTCGTGGCTTTGGCTGTAGGGGGTGCTGGGCACAACAGGGAGAAAAGCAGCTTCCCTCTAATCCATCTCTGGGTGAAGCTGTGGGGCAAGACTGCAGCCGAGTGTCACAAGGATGTGTTCTGATCCGAGCCCTCTCCTTTCTGTTTGCTGACCAGGAACCAGCACTCCCACCTTGCCCCAGCGAACCGAGTCTCTGCTCCTTTGCAGGTTTTGCTTTTGGCACTTTTCTGTTTAACCCACATGTACAAAGATAATGAAACATTACTGACGTTTCCAGCGGGCAGCGTTGCAACTAGAGAAAGCTGGTAGTTGAAGCTGAGCAAGCCACAAGGTCTGGCAGTAGCTCTGTGCTGGTGGTGCACACACAGTTGTCACAACTTCTTAGTTTTGCTCTTTAATTCTTGCAAATTCAGTTGCAAACAACTAAGAAACTGAAAGAGGCCCCTGCCTCCTCCCCTCGCCCCTAAAGCCACACCTTCATGGTCCTGCAGGGTTTCTGCGGTGTTTGTCTCCTTGATTTCATGTGTTCAGCATGGTTTCAGAGAGCGATGCTGGCAGATGAGTCCTCCTTCCCGTGGCTTTCCTCTGTACTCTTCCTACTAAAGCCCCTGGCAGCTTTGTAGCTACGAGGTGCAGCCTCCCAGGGGTTTAGCTCATGGGTGGTAGCTTCAGGAACAGGCAGGATTCATTGGGACAGCTCCAATGCCACCCATAGGACTCCCGGCTCACCTCTCTCTAAGCAAAAGGCAAAACTTGCTTTTCTCAGCAGGGCTCTTCAATGCTCTTTGTTCATCTCATGAGCCAGAGAGGCGATGGTCTGAGCTTTGCCACCGTCTGAGTGCGAGTTAATGGCAGCAGAGCGAGGCGGAGGTGGCCTTGCCTGGGCTGAGGAACCAAACTGTGTGTTCATGGTGCTGGAACCAGAATGATTCCACAGCACTGAGTCTGGCCTCAGTGGTACCAGGCTCCTCACATGGCAAAGCAAGGGAGGGAGCAGGGAGGGAAAGGCTGCTCTTGGGCTCGGAGCAGGGGAGCAGGACTGGGAATAGAGCAGGGTTATTTGCAAAGAAAAATGTGGCCTTCAGATCGTTATTTTTTAGACCAAATGTTTTCTGCAAACTTCTTTGAAAGTTGTGAATGGTGCAGCATGTTCATTCGTGATCCTGTCTAGTGGATGCTTGTACATACCCAGCCAGGCCCAATGGGAGGTCAGAGACTGAGCCACTGGTGAGATCTCTTACTGTTTTAACCTGTCTGTGTGACTGCAGCTGCCTCTGGAGCTGCAGCAGAGCCCCTGGGGCTGGAGGTCTGTGTCGCCCAGAGGATGCTGTACAGATTGTCCCAACCCTCCTGTGCTTGTGTTAGACTTTGTGCTGAAACGTGTTACAATAAATACATGTGCATTCAGCATGGTGCTCCCTGGCGCCTGCCTTGCGTGGGGAGCGGGGCTGGCAGCTTCCAGGGCGCTCATGGTATTAATGAAGTAAAACATGCAAGAAAGCATCCAAGGTTCCTGCTGCCAGGAGGCCCTGCAGGGCCGCAGCCTGCTCAGCCACAGCCACCACGCTCCTGCAGAGGAGGGCGCTGCTCCCGGGATTTGCTCCTCTCGTACTCACCCAGTTTCAGCCGTGTTTGTCTCAGAACGCCCGCGGTGTCTGACACCTCCTGCTATCCACGAGCATCCTCGCTATGACAGGGACCGGCAGGAAGCAGCTGCAGTTGCAGTGAGCTGTCCTGGGTGGGAGTCCTCACCAGTACAGTCCCTGTCTCTGTAACCCTTGCGAGGAAGCAGCTTTGCTGCTGAAAGAGGCAGGTCTGCAGGACCAGACCCGTCCTCTGCCGGAGCTAAATGCAGGCACAGAGGAGGTGGGTTAACAAGGACACGCAGCTCGTTCTTGAGCCACTGGAAGCCAAAGGCCAGACCCGCATCTCACAAACAAACCCATCACTGAGCAGCTGTGGAGCAGCCCCACAAGGTCCAGGAGATGCTCAGCACCGCCTGCCCTGAGGGTCAGTGTCTGCACAGACAGCTCCAGCACCGCGCTTTGGTACCCTCTGTCCCCTGAAACACTCAGCTCTGGGCCCTGCACCTGTGTTTCACTGGAGCCCTGCGTTTCTCCCTCCCACAGCAGGCGGTGACGCGTGTCTGGACACAGCCAGTTCAGGGACCCATCACCAGCCTGAGCTACGCGGGTCAGCCCCTGCAAACCACCCTTATTTTATCAGGCCGCTCACTCATTTGGCTGTGCTGTTGCTATTGGAGGTTCACCACAGCAATACTGTGTAAACAAAGCTAGAGCCAGAGGGATACCCCCCTTCCTTTTCATTATCCCCCCCAGAGGCAAAGCCTATGGCCCATTTCACAAGCAGCTCTGATCTGCCCTGCATTGGCAGGGTGGCAATAAGAGCTGGCAAAGAGCAACTGAAATTCTGTTGAAAACCCAAAACAGCAGCATGACCTTAGGGGAAAAGCTCTCCCTTCAGCTGATGCAAGTGGAACCATCAACCAGGTGCAACCTGAACAAGTGCCAATGCTCATGGCTCCTGCATGAGGCCCTTTGCAAGGAACTGGACCAACAGGAGATGGAGCAGCTGGACAGAAGGCACCCAGAGCCTCTGCCCCTGCTACAGACACACACTGCTCACCACCGTCCATCTTCAAACTGTAAATAACCCCATCAGCCACAGGGATTCACACATTTGGTGAAGGGGAACGGGACCATTTCACACCTGGGCGCATTCACCCACACAAGCACAAACACCGTTTGCCAGGCTTGCAACAGGTTTATAACCAGTCCAAATCCAAACATCGGCCCAGCCCTCCGCTGAAGCCAAAGCATCCACTGCAGGCAGGAGGTGCTATGCCTCTGATAGAGGAAATACTTCCCCCAGGTTTCAGCCCTGCAAAGCAAGTGCCATCATCCTTCCCACACAGCAGCACCTTCAGCCACAGCAGCATTCACCCTTCTCCTCAGAGGACCAAATCAAGAAGTAAAACCCAACCACTTCTTTCTCTCCAGCAGCAGAGGTACAAGTGTGATGGAACTGTGCCTCCGAGTGACCTGATGGGAAGCAGCTCCATGGGACAGACATGGAAAGGAACCAAATTAACACCCCAAATACCTGAAATTCCAGTGTGGGATACTATGAAATAAACACGAAACCAAACCCCCAAACCCCATGGATGTGTTGTCACTCTTCCTACTGCAGCATCTGGCCACAAGCACTGCACTGAACAGGCCATTTCTGCTTATTCCCTTACAGCCAGAAGCAAACCCTAAATCCATCCCATAATCCATGAGAATAACAAGGGGGAATTTCGGGCTGTACCACCACTGGCTGAAGCAACGCATCCCAGCTGAATTCCCCTTCTCAGCCAGGAGGCAGAGCACTCTGCCAATGGCACCAACACATCAGCAAAGCAAACCCCTTCTTTTAGTCCACAAACCCATTGTTGCTCTCTGCAGGATCAAAAGGATCCGGTGAAACGGAATGCCTGGAATTACGTGTTTATTTAAATACGTGGATGTCTTTCCTGTCATTGGTACAAGGTCAATATCCGCTTTCAAATGGAAGCACTTTATTTGGTTGAATTCTGTCTCCAGAAATGAATGGGCAACACCAGAACCTTGGATGTTGGCAATGGAATCACAACACGGAGATGCCACCGTCAGTGCTCAAACACACACACACAAATATACACATAAAAAAGTGCTCGACGCCGTCAGGTTAAAATAGAATTTTGGCTTTTTTTAGGTCTTTTGACACTTCAGGCAGGAAACAAACCCCAAAGAACTGCATCGAACTAAAGGAACGGCTGGAAAACACTCAGCATTGAACACAACTGTTGAGTATCAGGAAATCTGCTGCTTCTCTATTTACAGGGTGTTAAGAAAGGGCATCAGAGACTTTTGCTGGGGAGAAGGAGATCCCGCAGGATGCCCAGGCCCTGCTTCCGGGCAGGATGAAGTCAACTCAAGCAGAGTTTTTATAAACCAGTCCCATCTTTCAGTCCTTGGGACGTTCCAAAAGGTAAATCCCACAAAAACTCATTACCCGGGATGAAGGCAGCGGAACAAACACGCGGAGGCTGCAGCACGCGGATGCTACAACACACGGAGGTTACAGCACGGTGGGGCTGCTTAGTTCCTGCAGTGAGGTTTCAGATCCAGGCTTTGGGAATCAGTTGCCAAGTTTATAAAAACTCTGTCCGTGGTCTTGGAATAAAACCTTTGAAGGAAAAAGCCACTCAGGCAAAGCCAATGCTCCTCCTACAGCACGATGCCGCAACAGAGACGCTGCAATTGTTCCGATGCTCCACGAAGAGGCTGACAATAATATACTGTCCACCCAGGTTAAATATATAAAAGCAAACTTCTCTCTAAGTTTTACACAGATGGCACAAGAGGGGAAAGGGATTCTTCCAGCTGCTGATCCCACAGAGCATTGGACACGAGAATAAAACCAGTGCAGCTAAAAAGTACTGGAGGGTTGTTTTTGCACATCTGGTAACGGCTGAACTGTTCAGATCCCCTGGGACGTGGAGCCAGCAAAGCCTTTGCACACATCTGGGTACAAAGGCACTGGTGCCAACCACAAGGATCCCGTTCTGCTACTGGAGGCTCCTGGATCTAAACAGCGACCGCAGTAGCAGCAGTGATAAGGACGGTGATTTAACTGATGATGGCCCTTCCAACGCTGCTGCCTCTGCAGCTGAATGGCCTCAGTGCAGGCTCCTGAGCCACGAGTTAAGATGCCAAACCTTCTGCTGGGTGATGCTCGCAGCTATGAAGCACCATCACAGCAGCTACAGCACGAACGGCAGGACCGAGGGATTTCTGGGCTATTAGAAATAAAACTTGGAATCCTGAATGGAGAGGAAGGGACAGAGCTCTGAACACAACATGAAACCAGCTCCAAAGTGACTCCAGCTGGAGCGGGGATGGCCCAGAGCACCCCAACACAGAGAGGCCATGGTACTGAGCCTGCACAGAGCATCACGCCCACTAAACCTGAGAGGTTTTGTTTTGGGGTCACTGCCTGGAAGTGGCTTCCGCATCAGATTCTGGGGCTTTGACAAAACATGCTGAAGTTCATGGAACGCAAGGAGATTCCCCCAAATGCTGCACTGATTTATGAAGAAATTAGGCCCTCAGGAGCTATTAAGCAGCAACTGAACCTTATAGGGTCAAATATGTAAAAGATGACAGCAAAATCTCAGCAATGGTAAAGACTCGGGGGAAAGCAGCAGTTAAAGTGTCGAGTTTAGGAGTAATTGACCCTTTCTTGGGCAGTTGAGGTCCAGACCACGTGGGATTTGGAGATGCTACAACTCTCTCCACGGCGTGACGTGTTAAAGCGCAGCATCACTTATCATGCTACTTCTGCTTCAAATAAAACCATATGAGAACAGGAGGCTCACGTTCCTGTCTGGCTTCTTGGCTCGAGGTCCAGTCCATGGCAAGGTGGGAGAAGGAAATAGAAGGGGGGGAGGTTCTTTTTTCCTCTTTTATTTTTGTATAAAACAACCCTGTTATTCAGCCAGGAACTGATGGGGACGCACAGGAGGACATGCAAGGGGAGGAGGCAGCTCTGGGTGCTGACAACCAAACCGAACCGCAAGAAAACTGCAGAGATTAAATGAGGAGCCACAACATAACGTGGCCCTGGGGAAGGTGGGCGCAGGCAAGGCAACAGGGCGAGCATACAGACTGAAACGAGAGCAAAACGGAGGTCTTTGTGATGAGCAAAATGGGGCTCCAAACCAAAATGCCAGTGTCTGTGTTTGTCTGTGTGTGTGTGTGTGTGTGTGAGGAGGAGGAGGGAGAGAAAAGGGGGAATAAAGAGGAAGGGGCAGAGAGAACAAGCAGGAAAACAAGCGTACATACGTGAGCTCGAAGGCTTTCAGGAAACAGCAAGGTCATAGGGATTTAATACTTGGCATGAGCATCAGCCTAGGTTTAAAAACACAAAAATACAGGCTGACAAGTATTAGTGACCTCTGGGGAGAGCACAACATTGAGTAATGTGTGTGGATCAAATGTAAGAGGTGCAAATGCAGAGCCCAGTCCAGCTGCTGTACCACTGCTCCCAGGGAGGGCGTGGGCAACCCCCTTCCGATGGGATTACCTGTGGGATTAGCACTAAAGGCACCGTGTGAAATGCTGATGGACCAGTGCGTACATTCAGATGGACTGAGGGACGAGGGGGGACAGAAGACAGAGCAGCACATGCCTGGGACTCTCTGGTTACCCTTTGCACCAGCAGTGCTCTGACTGGGGTGGTGGGAAGTGTTGGTTATGTCTGATGGAGGGGCTGTGTGCCAAGGTGGCAGGAGAGTGGGGGAGGCTGGGAAGTTAAGTCTGAGCCACAAGTAACATGCCATGGAAAAGAGCAAGCGCCTGAATGATGCTGGGATGGAATATAGGTCTGAATTTGTCAAGTGGGAACTCCAGACAAGAGTGGGGTCTGGCTTTCCATGGGTGTGTTTTAACTGCCTGCAGGGTAAACAGACCATTTTGTTTCTCCTTCTGTGACAAGCTCGCCCCGAGGTTCTTGCACCAGCACAAACACCTTTAGGAATCTAAAACATAAGAAAGACAAAAAGAAAAGAGACTGGATTAGAAAGAGGTTGGGGAAAACAGGATCCCTTAAGAGCAGCACTGCCTGCAGGAGGTTAAAGGAAATACAGCATCAAGCATCTACCAGGTTACAAGGGGTTAAGGAAGGCTCCTGAACAAACAGCACTCAAAGGGTCATCATTCACCCCCAGCCCTTCCTCCAGCCAAGGGATGAGCATCACTGGGACACTGCTTTCCTATGGGAGAAATGCTCAGGAGCAGGACCCTAACCAGGATGTTTTGGTTTAACTGAGGAAACAAACCTGCACGGGAATACTGTGTCTGTTCAAGTGAGAGCTCCAGAGACCACGAGTGACACCGAGCAACAGGAGGCTACAAGTATTCTGTGCTGAGCCCACACTAACTGCCCTTCCCACAACAGGCTGCACAGACCTTTCAGTCCATAACAAACAGGTAAGCGAAAGCAGTCTGAGCCTCCAAACCCATCCTTTGTCACAATCTTGTACCCACACCTGTGGCCAAGTGAAGCTACAACCCAGAGTGTTATTTGGACAGAGATACTCCAGTATCCAAGGGAACAGAGGCTGAGCCCAAACTTCCATCACGTTCAAGAGCTGGGGAACCTCCTGCTCCCCTCTGCACTCACTCCCACACCCAGAAAACCTCCAAATGTCAGCAAGAAAAAGTGTTCACAGAGCCTCAACAGCATTACTCTCCCTGGAAAGGAATTGCACTCGTGTGGGAAGCAGGTGAAAAGCAGCTCTGGGCCATTTGCTTTCCCTTCAGAAAGGTAAATGAATTGCCATTAACCAGAACCTCACAGGAATGAGAAAATATAATGTTTATTAGCAGAGAGCACAGCACATGGAGCTATGGAGAGATTCCTGACAGAGGAGGCCTCTAAGAACAGAAACAAACCCATCACAACACTGGCCACACTGAACAGACCTTAACTACACAAATCCAACCAGTTGCAGGCAGCTGAGTAACCAAACCACTTATCTAGGTGCGAGGGACAGAGCAGTTACCAAACAGCAGCAAGGTTAAACAGAGAAAGAGCCTATAAACCCATTTATATTTATACATATATAAAAGGATAAAAACAATTCAAGTAACTTTAAGTTATGTTACATACATTTGGGTTATATATACTGGGAGAACTAAGGGCAAGTATTTAACAAGAGGATTTAAAAAAGCCACAGTCCAGTTTATAATTCCCATTTCCTAAATAATTTGGCAAGCATTAAATAATCAGAAATATCCTAGATAAAAAGTGCATCAGCGTGGTTAACTTTTACCTATTGATTTATATGTCAAGGCTCTGCTTAAGGGTTACAGCAAACAAACAGCAGAGCTGCAACACTGAGAATCCCAGAGCCCTCTACAAGGATGTATCTATGGAACTGGAGGGGAGAGGGAACAGACCCAAGTGGCAAAGGAGCCAAAATGCTCCCAAATCCTGTTAACTGGGAAGCTGAACTTCACAGAACAGCCTCTATTACTCGCATGTCACCCAAAGAACCAGGCTTTCTGGCAGAAGGGAACATGGCATTTCTTGGGAGCAATGGAGAGTTTACATGAAACCGGTTGTTCCATACAAGTCCTTTTGTGTATCCTGCTATTTCACAACATCCCCCAGTGACAGAGGGCTTTGTTCCCAAGAAGATCATGAGGTACCATCTTCAATAACACAGTATGGTCAGTCTTGAGCAAAAAGGTGCAACTAGCTCCTGTGTTCAGTTGCCAGCACCAGGTACCTGACAGGTAGGGCCCGAAAAGCCCTGCAAGGAGCTACACTATGTGTGCGAGGGGGAGCTCTCTTCCTCATCCCTTAGCAGTTAGAGGTTGGTGTAAGCCCCAAAACATCCAACAGATCCGATTCCTAGTCTGCATGTTTTTTAGCACTTACAAGCTTCCTGCAGGCATCACAGAATGAACTGGGTGGCTCACCTCTAATAGGAAGGACAACAGTAATGCTGTTAACAACTAAATGGATGCACAGTCAGGCCAGTGCCTTCATCGGCTGTGATGCACAGCTGGGTTTCAGGAGGTGAACTTATACATGCATCAGCTGAGTGGACGGTACCTAACAGAGTCTTTCATTGAAGGAGATACGACATGTGCATTCATCTCTTGTAAAGAAAACCTTCTGACACAGAGCTCTTAAAACACCAGTAGCAGCAAACCAGTGGGATAAGAGGTGAACGGGGCCTATGATACCTACTCAGAGATTTTCTCAAGTGATTTGTACACATCTGGAAGAAAAAAAAAGGCAGAACAAGACATATTACAGAGATTACTGTTGGGTTTGTGATGGGGTTTGCTAACACCCTGTGCGTGGAGGTGTCAGTGTAAACCTTACAAACAGCCCTAGCGCTTGGCTGCTGTGATGGCTGTGATCAGGAGGTGACTGCAGCACTTACCTGTCTGCTCATCTCAGGTCAGGCAGAGCCCTGGCAACAGGCTTTAGCAGGTTCTTGGGCAGGGCTGCCTCCAGCTCATGGCACAGGCACAACCTCATACACCTGAGCCAGAGCCAATTCTGCTGCTGAAAGTCACTGATGTACTCAGAGCTGGTGTGAGTGCTCCCACCCTGCATCCAGCCAACCTGGAGAGGCACCAGCTGCCCAAGCTCCTTTCCAAGAAGAGGAAAGAACTGCTAAACTTTGTAAATGTTTTATTATTTATGGCCTCACTTTCAGAATGTCATTATTTCTGCTGCAAGGACTGAATAAAGCCACTTCACCTAATAGAGAATGGCAGCTTGCAACCAAGTTTGTCTTTTAAACACAGCAGCACTTCCCCCAAATCTTTATCCTGCTATTGGGACACTTTCTGCAAAGGTAAATAACATAGTTCCTTTATGTTCAGATATTCACAGATACATTTGGGTTTGTTCCTGAAGTGGCTGCAACTGAACAATCCTTCACTCCCAGCACACACTGCAGTTTTACCATCATTCAGCACCATCCTGTAACTTACATTATACCATTAAATGCACTAACACGATTTGCTGGCTGCTATTGTCAGAAGCACTCCTGCAGCAGCCTCTCCAGAAGGGTAAATCAAAGAGAGATGCTTTGCTTCGTTTCCCACCCAACCTGCTGCTCTGCTCATAAACGGGTGATCTGCTGATGGGTTCCACTGATGGGAACCACGCTGTGCATCTGAGGGCAGGAGAGCCATGCTCCTTATGTGAAACAGATTCAGATGCTACACTAGCTCAGCTGTTTCATGCAGCCTGCACTGCTGAACAACAACATAATAGCACTGTTGAAAACAACATTTCCAGCAGCATAATAACGATGCTGATTTCAAGTACTGCCACACACAAAGCAGTCAATCTCCACAGGAGAGAACACCAGAATAAGAGATGGGATCTCCCGTTCTGCACTTTCTGCCTCGTTCAAATATGAGATAAGGAGATTGTATGATCCACGTTCCTCTTTCAAAGGTTAATAAAACCAACAGAGGGGCTGAGCTTTTGCACTCTCTGCATCTCAACTGACCCTGTATTTGTCAGAACAAATAAAAAACTACTGCACTATAGCAAAATAAAGCAAGAGCCCAGACTTTCATCTGCAGCAAAGGCACTGCACTGCTTACTACAGAGTCCAAGAGAGTGAACTGATCAAACTATAGTGTTTGTTTACAGAGACAGTCCTACTCCCCAGTTCTTACTGACTGTAAATCCCAATGGGAATGGTTCAGTTTTCTTTTGAATTGGATGAGGCAGCTTCTTTCACACCAAGAGCTCTAAGGTCTAGGAAAAACAACAATTATCTGAAGGATTAAGTGACTTTAAAAAGCTGCAGATTATTTAACAGTGAACTTCAAACACAGCCTGATTTGAAGCAGGACCGAAACCTTTGATTTCTCAGTGTACTACATTACCAGCTATAGATTCGTAGGATATAATCCAGCCAGGATTCTCCTGCAGCACTGCTTGCTTACACAATACATCTATCCGTGAGAAGTTAATGGCAATAAAGAAACAGATGATTGTGGAGTTAAAACACTGAATGTCTCCACTGATCTTGTGTGAGCAAAAGATTAAGCCATTAGTTACGCTCATCTGAAACAGCAAACACAGCTTCTGAAATGTATCAAGGTAGGAAAGATTAGAGGACCTTTCTTAATGCTTCACTTATTTATCAAGGACCAGTGTTGTGTAGGCAGGTTTTGGCAAAATCTCTGCTTTTCCTTCCAAACACAAACTAAATGACGACCACGTTTCAATCCAAGAGGCCCACAGAGCACATAACACTCTGAAAAGCTACCACACTGTGACACAGAACAGCAGTCAAAATACTTCCTATATAACACTCCACCTAATCCTTCTGGGGCAAACAGCTGACTTGTGAATGTGTAACATGTCTGAGATGCCACCTGGATATCTGAGGAGAGCCCATATTATCCCAAATGGCTTTGTGTTTCCTGCACTAAGTTGACTGTGCAATGGCAGTGGCAACTGAACAAGCACTGTCTCGTAAAGGCTGCAGTTCTCTCTATTGACAGTCTACCACACTACCCTTCTCTGAGCAAGGAAAAGCACATTTTGCAGTACAGCAAGCCGTATTAGTCCATGTACAAAATAATGCACTTTGTGGCATTGTACAGACTTTTAAAAGGCTCTACCTGCAACACAGAGCAGTTTCAGGGCTGTGAGAGCAAATAAAGTAGTAATAATAATAGTATTAAATATAAGTCATGGCACCTTTGGCATTTTTGTCCAAATAGACTTCAACATATGACGTAGGGACATAGCCCTCCTCATCTTCGTTTCTTCGGATTCGTGTCCATCCATCACCTTTGTCTTCTTCTATTACATAGAGCATTTCTCCTTCTGCTACAGAAATTGTTCCTTCATTCTGACCTGAAAAACAGTAACGTGGAGTTTAGGGTCTCCTGCACAATGAGAGCCACAGATGCGGTGGCTGCTCAGGGTATTCATGGACCATGTGTTGATGCAACCTCTGCTGCATCACAAGCAGCAAGAACAAGAACACATGATTCTGGTGTGTACACAAAGAATCAAACAAATGTGGTCCTGGCATCAGAGTTTTGGTTCCTTTTCTGCAGAGTCCCTGTGTAACAGAAGACAAATCACTGTTTTGGTGCCTCTCTACAAAACAGAACCATGCCAGCGCCTCACTTGCCCTTTCTTTGTCTATTTAAGCACTGCAGGAGTTACATGAAGGTTTTCAACTTGTCCTTGGCATATGAATTAAATGAAACACTGTGTGAAGTCAGAGTAAAGTTTGAGTGATACCTTCAAATGTATAGAGCGCTTTGCACGTTCCTATGGTGGGTAGTGGTTCTTCATCGTCAAATTCATCGTCAAAATCCGTTGCAGGTACTTTCATCTCAGTCTCCTGACTTTGCTCTTCTGTGTAACTGCCATCTGGGCTGCTCAAGAGAGGAAAATACACAGCAACTATAGCGACCAATCTCAGGAGGGAAGAGAATGACTCAGTTACCAGACACTTAAGGCAAGGTGAGCAACTGCAGCTGGAGCAGCTTGGCAAGTCCAAAGCATGCTCAGAACTGGCTGTAGCAGCTCTCAAAGTGATGGGTGACACCACTCACTTTTCTCATCAAAAGCTGTAAAATAACGCATCTCACTTGCCTTCACAGCAGCGAGCGGAGGGGCTACTGCACATTTTGTCTTTGTCAGAAAGTAGCTCCTAAAGTTGGAATGTTTCACATGCTAAAATCAGTATTCAGAACACTTCATGGAGTGCCTGCATTTAGTCTGGTTACAGACTAATCACAGCATCACAGCACAGTCTGGGTTAGAAGGGACCTTAAAGATCATCACATTCCATCATCTAAGTTTCGGAACGCTGCAGAGCTACAGTTCTCCTGTTGAACAAGCTCAGGGAAGCGGGTGCAGTTGTGAGCCTGAGGAGCTCTGTACAGATACTGTACCTCTCCCGGTCCTGTGCACAGCTGTTCACTGCTGAGGTGTTCTGGGCTTCATAGAGTCCACTCTGGCGCCGGGCCTCACTGCGCATGGACAGCCTGCCCTCCACCTCCGCCAGCCAGGCCTGCGAGGGGAGAGTGGTCCCATGTACCCACCATTGCTTCAACTTGCAAAGGGATATACGTTGCTTTTACTTCGCTGTGTCATACTTGACATTCAGACTATAGAACTAAAACCAGTCTGTGAGCACGTCTGAGTTTTCCTTTGGGGTACAGTTGTTGGGGGAATAGATTCTGTACATTAAATGCACACTGAATCTATTGGTCTTGCCAGACTTACTGAAAACTTCATTCTTTTTTGACACTGGGTGCTGAAAACACCCAAGAGAAGCAGTTAACGACAGCTGTTGGGAGTCACCATCTGCTGCTGTAGTCACAGTTAAGATGTGTGACAGCTCATAGCGATCCCAATAACAGCAGAAACACAGCACTGACTGCTGAGTGCAAGAGGGCTACAGCTGAGGTGAGTGAAAGAGTCAGTGATTTTCAAATGGGTAAGAAAGCAATGGATAGTAAAGGCAACAACCATAAGAAACATCTAATATTCATGGACTGTATGTATTCATGTACATATTGTCTTTTCTCAGGCCTATAATCCTTCTTGTGTAATTATAATGGCTTCACATATTCCAACTACTCCTTATGCTCTTGAGATTTTGTATCTCTAAGAAGCTTCCTGTTAATGGCAGACTATTCCTTAAAACATATTTCATCTGCTGACTTCTGTCTTGCTCTTGGACTAATAAATGGTGCTTTGCACTTATGTTCCTCTGATTTTCCACAGACATCTGTAACATGATGCTTCCCATTATTTAATTAATTAAGCATCTGAACCCCTCTGGGCAGTCCAGAGAGCACTACATTGACTCTTAACCCTCCACTTTACATGATTGGATTTCTCTGGCAAATTAAACAGCAGGACTGTTGGCTGACAGTCACAAGAGATGGTGTATATTCATGTTATGCAAAGAGGCTCAAAGATCTCAATTAATCCAAGTGCTTAAGTAGCACTTACCCATGCATAGTAAGAAAACTCATCAACACATCTGGAAAAGCAACAAAGCATCTGCTTAGAACTCAGTGTAAGCTGAAATGTCTCTTCCCATACCTCAAACTTCTGAACTTCCAATCGTAGCTTCTCGATGTTGTGTCCAAGTTCTGCTAGTCTGTGGTCCACACTCGCTGCATCTCCCATCTGTGGGTTCTTGATATACACATCTTTCATTTTCGTCAAGGCATCTCTGAGAGTCAGAAGAAAAATAAAACATGGAAGTGTTAGTGCAGCTGGGGACAAATGAAAGGATAACAAACTCAACTTTCTAGATGATTATCACCCCAGTTTTTGGGACACAGACAAACAGTTGCATCATTATTCTTCATCATGGGCTGAAATCCAGTTAAGAAACTGGGACAAAGAGCTGGTCGTGGACGTATTAATAATAAGAATGGAGGGCTGAGCAGAAATTCTCTCCCTGCCTGTTGCAGTTTGTCTTTTGCAAAGTATCTTTTGTGAGATATTTATTTCACACTGCTTAAAATGAAGCCAAATCCAGATGGTTTGCATTTGTCACTGTGCTGTGACAGATAGACCTTATACCACATAAGATGACCCTGCATCCTGTTAAATTATACAGCGTTTATAATAGACTCTTTCTGGAGGCTGTGTCTCGTATCAACCCACATGCCAAACGCCTAGGGTTTCAGAGACGGTAATTTTCAGGCTTGCTATGATGGATGGGGTACCGTAAGGCCAGGATTAATGTAGTAGATGCCTTCATGAGTTCCTTTAGGAAGCCTGCAGAGCTCTTGCTGACAGCAGTGTGTTGCCTTTGACCTGAATCAGGCTGAGCTTACAGGAAAAATGTTATCTGCACGATGATGACCATTTTGGAGCTTAGAGAAGGGTGGACTTACAATTACTGGCCCAGCTATTCAGCTTCTCTCTAGGCATCAGATGGGGGGAGAAAGGTTAATGGAAGTCCCACGACTCAAGTTAACTCTCTCTGTATTTTAGAGTTTCCCACCAAACTCCTGACAATTGCAATCCTGTGCCTGCCTTTGCTTTGCATGCATAGAAAATGGGGAAAAGTGTGGGTGGCAATGAAGTGGGACTGCTCTGTGGTCGGAGTCCTAAGGGACAATATTGCAAGTGTATGAGTCATGATTATTACTATTTTAACTCTTATTTAACTGCTGGTGCTGCTTCCTCAATCATACACTATCTTTATTTTAAATAACTTCCTCCTGTTCTGATTTCATATCCAGTTTTAATGTTGAGTTACCTCAGAATCAACACAGCAGAAAGGAAAATCTGTACAGAGACAAATATAAGATACCAGAGAGGGAAAAAGACAACCGAGTATGAAAACACATAACCACATGCACTTTTTCTTTCTCTTTTATGATATAAAGCATAAAGAAGAAAGCCTGGCTTAATATACAAAATAAACAGGTTCTTCAAAGCAAGCTATCAGAAAATGTAAGTACATCTGTACAAATGCAGAAGAGTACTAAGGGACAGACTAATACCAGAGAGGCTGAGTCTTGAAATCAAGGAAGGAAAGTTCTGTCTCTCTGCAAGCATAACATGCTGAATCTTTTATGCAACTGCAGAATGTGAACAAACGCAAAGCCACAAATACAGGCTGCCAGAACCAAGACAAAAATGCATAACTAAAATAGCCTTATTCACAACCAGAATGATGAATGCGGCCTTGTAGAAAAAGCATCCACAAAAGCACAGGAGTCATTATCTTCTTGCTTCCAGGAAATCTCAGCCACAGATCAAACAGTCTCAAGATACACATGAATCAATCAGCGCTTCTGACAATGTGAACATGCTCATAATAGCCCCCCTTCACTGGGATCTCCCCATGCCCATCATACACTAATAGCTCACATCAAGAAACAAAGTGTATCCAACAGTGATCTTTGTCTAGCTCAGGATTAAATCGCTGCTCTCCTGTGAAAGCCAAGGGAAGCAGCTCCGGAAAGAAGGAAAAACTGTCTCCAGTTGCTACACTTGTATCATTCCCATCCTTACACTGGGATCTTCTCATGATTCCAGGGTAGGATGCGCATTACACTGAGGTGGGAGAATGAAACACAGAGAAAGCCAGCTTTTGCCCCAGCTCTGACCTACATCAGCCAAAACTAAATAACTGGTTTCAGCATCTGAGTTGTGGAGAGCCTTGCAGCTCTCAGGTGGTTTTAGCCATACGTAAACTCTGGTGGCTCTTTCGTTGCAACAGCACATGAAATGAACACAGAACCATGTTCTTATTTGCACTTTGTCTTTTAGTTATTTCTGTTCTATAAGACCACTTATTGCATTTTTCATCAGAGGGGTTGGACGTACCTTTGATCCATCTCCTTCTGAATGTCTCTGTTTAGGTCATCGACTTTTTGCTGAAGCTTCTTTCTTCTTTGCTCAGGTGGGAGATGGCTGAAGTCTTCCGGCCCTGCTCCCTGCACAAAGTGGAATGGAGTGGGGGAAATATAAGGAAAAAAGAAAAAAATCAAAGCCTGAAAGAATCCTTCAGCATGGCATTTTGAAAACAGCTCACAAAAATCTGTGCAAAACCACAATGGTCTGAAGCATTGTTATCATTTGTACTGAGATTCATCAGTCCCTGCACAGTATCTGGATGCCTTAGAAATAATCCCAGGACCACATCCCACCTCCATACCAAATAGCTAAAGGGAAATCACCAACAGAGAATGCCAGAAGTCACTAGCAAAGCTGAGAAACTATTTTTATCCTTAGTTACTATCAAGGTTTATTGAAGAGTTCCATTCTCACAGAAAGCTGATCCTTCCTTCTTTCCTCTCCTCTGCCACAGACAGGACACCCATAAAGGCAGTTGCCAGCTTTTACTGCTGTGGCACAGTCACATCTCTTATGTACACCCCAATTCCTGCCTTGCTCTACATAGTCTAAGTGTCAGCTCAATACAGTTAACTTCTGCCAGGGCTCTCCTGAACACACTGAGATAACAGAAGCACTTCCTCTGGGATTCTGCAGTTTAAAAACATGCTGCTTACATTCCATGATCCACCTTCCATGTCAAAATCTCTCAATTTCTCTTCTCTCACTTCTAACTAGTACAGAAATCAGGAGTTATATCAAAGCCACAGAATCAATCCATTTAAAATCATAACCAAAGGAAAAAAATCTTAAGACCACAGTGGTTACCTTGGAGTGGTTCTGCTTGAAAACCCTTTTTCTGCCTTCAAAATGCCATGCCTCTTCTTGATTGCCTCAATTTGATACAGCAGAGAGATGACACATAAAATACATCCATACTATTTTCTTCAAAGGACCCCTTATTTTTGTGGTGCAAGAAGGCAAAGGGGATAGTTTGCTATACTGAACAAGGGGAATGGTGCACTATACTGAACACACATCAATACCAACTACTTGCACCATGAGGGTATGAGGCTCTTGTACACAAACGTGTACAGGTTTTTCTTGTTTTGATTTCTGCTCATTCCATGTCCCATTTCCAAAAGGGAAAAACGGCCTATGGCAGAAAGAAGGGCAAAACCATACAAGCTGAGTAACTAAATTCAGTGGCCCATCAGCTTGCTGAAATCTTGTGAGCAGAGTTGTGACATTAGTCTTACTAAAGGACCAGATCTCTCTCTCAGGGGAGCATGACGAAGTGGGCACAGTGCCACTAAAGCTGCCCATTAGGCCCTTTCAACTCTGCACTGAATGTGCTCCCAGACACAGCTCTCTTTCTTCTGCAACTGCAGAACAAGCTGTTTAGAAAGCAAGTGTGTGGATGCCAGAGGGATGGAGGACAACCACAGACAGGTCATCTCCTCTGCTTTAGCCATTTACAAATAACCGAACAGGCCTAATGAAATCGCTGCTTACTGATTTTCAGTTAAAGGTGGCCTTTCAGTTAAAATTAAGCCTTGACCACCTGTACAAAACTACACTCAAAATCCCATTTATAAAACAATGAGAAAGCAAATTTAAGCCAAATGAAGGAAACAACTGTGGAAGTTACACTGATTCTGAAACTTCAGCCACAGGAAGTCCTAGCAGTGCTTACATTACTTGTTGCGCCTGGTAGCACACATCTATTTACATTCACTCTTTAATGGCAGCATTTTGCATATCACATTAGACATGAGAATGATTCAGCATCTTTTACAGACAATCTACACACTGAAGCCATGCATATCGTTTTAAGACAAAGCATCTGGAGGTAGCTTTGTCTATGAAAAAGCAGTTAGAAGAAAGACTGTAACAGTCTCAATTCTAAGCAGAAGAGAGACATATGCTTGAAAATATCCCCAGTTACACATCATGAGAATGCAAGAGATGTACTCAAACAGATTTGGAAAAGCATCTTTTTTGATTCTTCAACTTCATTCCAAAGCCCTGCACTGGATTAAATTCAGTATCTTTGCTCACAGTGCTTCAGACCAAAGCATTAGTGCTGCATAGAAATGCATGCCTCACAGTAAGAAGTGATCTCACTCAGACTTTATTCCATGCTCAATAACAGAAGCTATAGTTCCTCCCCCAAAAAGAGGAGTCAAGGAGTAAATATTGCACATGCTGGGAACATTTCATGCTCTCAAGCAAAACTACACCTGGCTACCTCTCAAGCAGTGAACATTGCCTACGTTTCTAGAAATGCTGCAACAGTGAGGTGGAGGGAAACCTGTGCTGGTTTTGATGCGCTACCATAGGACCAGCAGAGCCAGTCTCAATACGTTTCCTTGTGTAATCCTGCGATTTAGGATGCAATTGTTCCAAGATGAAGGACTGTGAAAAGAAAGGCCACGTTCGGACCAGTTTCCAGGCTGAAGCTACACGTGGGGAGAGCACAAGGTTTATCAGCCCCAGGTTTGGTTCTTTCACAGCTAGGATCCGAGAGGAGATCACAAGGGAAGCAGATTTCCCCTGTCTGAGGCGCACACTGGTCCCATCCCTGTCTGCACGTCTCTCTCATTTGCACAGTTCTTGGGGAAAAGGCCAGGTCAGCCATTTATTTGGGGATTATTTATTCCTATATAAAGGCTCAGCTCATATACCCAACGCACCAGCACTGTGACCAGAAAACAACAAACGGAAATCCCTGCTATAAATACATTGCACTGCTAGGACGGTGGCTTGGCAACAGCCAAAAGAACAAGGCTTGGCAGTGAGCTGGACACTTCCATCATTCTCCAGACCCACCACTCATCTTCAGTGAGAAGCAACATTGCAATTCAAGCTTAAGCAAGTGACTGTGTTGACAAAGCAGCAGCAGGACCCAAACCTCCAGAGCTACATACATGGCCTACATGTATCCTCAGAATAAGCTGCTACGAACAGAGCAGGTTCACAATGCTGGATTCAAGAACATGTAAGTAGAGCGAAGTGAGCGCCTAAAGGCACTAAGTGGTGAGGAATGCAGTTAAGGCACTACTGCAGATGCTCTGAAGCTCTCCAAAACTGGTGGCTCCTGCATGCTTGCATGAAAGCAGTCACCAAACCAGTCACATTCTCCTTGTGGCTGCCCTCTCAAAGGGCAAAGGGATGTAGACAAGCTGTCAGCACCGTATCCGTGCTGAGTACCTCAAGCAATACAGTAGCTTTTGTATGAAGTTCAGCACATAATTTGCTCTCCCAAATATGCCCACCCCTTCCCTTTCCAACTCAGTAATGTGTTATCTTACCGTAGGTTCAAAGAAACTTTCCCAGCTGCATCCAAGATAGAATTTAGGATTCATACATATATATATCTCCATTTGTGAATTCAAATCAGTCTGAGTTAACCTTGTTGGTTAAGGTTTACAGAACTTTAATTAATATCATTATTAGTTATTCTGAAGGACTACATAGGGCTGTAAAATGTAGGTGGTAATAATGTAGATTTCCAGTAATACCTGGACATGGAAAGCAAACTTTGCGGCTCTGTTACACAGACATGCATTTCCCTCTGGAAAAGCTCCAGCAAGCACAGAGACCTTTGTGTGTTATTTTCCTTTGAAAGTTTCAACGTGTGCTTACACAGTAACAGAATCACTTGATACTGTTTTTCTACATTTTCATAGCCCTAGATTATAAAAGTAAAAACTAAACTATATATTAGAGTTAATTTTTAGCAGCTTATTAGAAAGACTGAGTTCTGATCACCTCTATTAGACTCCAGACCTGTGTATTCAAATTTATCTGATAAATAGCCAAACAAAAAAAAGCAAACACAAAGAAGAAAATGTAACAGTTAATTTCAGTGTCATGTCACATTGTGGCACAGTGCACATTAGAACATACACAGAAAATGGTGATTAAAACACAGGACAGGCATGCTGTAAATGTGCTTACCAGCTTGAGAGAAAGCTTCATGTAAAAATTGGAGAGATAACAGGGTAGGGGGGGAGAAAGAGAAAAAACAACAATGCATCAGTAGAAGAGGAACTTTTTCAGACTGATGTTACAATAAAATGACACAATCCCCTTGCTGTTGGAAGGCAAAATGGGTAACACTAACAGATCTGTGCAAAAGTTCACCAAGTGTTATCAGTCAGCTGCCATTTCCTCACCAGAAAGAGAAATGGAAAAGCACTGTACCCCTACACATGTGCTTTAGTAGGTGAAAAACAGGCCTGGATTGATTTCTTCAGCTACAACAGGGATTTATGTCATTACAGAAACATCTCTGCAGTGGAAAAGAAAACTGGACCTTGCAAATCCATACAAGTCACTTTAGATCAAAACTGTGCTCAAATGCAGTCACAAGCGTCTGCCACTTTATGCAAGAGCTTAAGAGAAGGGAGGTAACACCTAAAAAAGTAAGAGGTAAGGCACATCACTCGGCCTCCAGCAGCAGCAGCACAGTGGGATCTCAAGTGATTTCTAGCTCTCAGGTCTATCTGCGAAGGACAACATCCCTGAAACATCCCTGTTGATCCCAGTGCTGTCCAGGCTGCCATGTTTTTGAACAATTAAAAGCAAATACTCAAATATACTTTGGCCATACAGTCAGACAAGGTCACGACCAAGGAGGAGGGGAAAAAACCCAAACCTTTTCTCTTTACACCAGATCGATTCTATGACAGCATGGTAAAACATCATTCAGGCTCCTTCAATGATACACATGATCTAATTCTTCAAGAGGTACCCCATTTTCCGGTGCACAGCCAACACATTATCTTTTGGTTGCTCTGGGAATGCAAGACTAAATAGAAGTGTAAGCTCACAGAGCTTCTGCAGCAGCATGACTGCCTCTGCCATACACCACCTGCACACACAGCCCTCAGCAGTGGTGGAGGCCCCACAAATCTGCTGATTTGGGTGAACACATGCAGCTGATCACTGAGGTTACCAAAGCCTTTTCCAGTGTTGCAAGATGTTTTGACAGCTGCAATTCAAAAGGTTTTCTGCGACAGGGACACTAACTGTGTGCTCTTCTGTTCCATGCCATGGAGCACAAGGTAAGCTGCTGTTCAAGACAGCAAGTCAGACTTTGAAGGGAGAATCAAAACTAGTGCCAGCCTCCTCCTCCAGCAATCTGCACTGTGTCTGCTCTACCAGCTCTTTGGGGATGGTTGTGAAATGCTCCAATGCAAGGAACTTGTGAGTGAATAAAATGCATTTGATTGGCTTTAACGACAGCAGAAACGTATAAGTTGGAAACTGCCTCTCTCTCCAGGCAATGATCTGCACTGTCGAGACTTCAGAATCTCTTCCCACTCAAGAGCTACCAACAGCTCCTGGGTATGGTGCTCTCAAACGGTCCATTTTTAGCGGAAGCATGGCTCATTAGGATTGGATTGAAAATACAGGTGGCTCCACACCTCCAGTGGTTCTGACAGCGTGGTTTTGATTTGAGAAATAAGCATTTTTAACAAATAACAATTCCCATCAGTTACTGGGATTTGTACCATGTCAATCATTTGAGGAAAAGAGATGGCCTTGAAATACTGCATCTGAGCTGGTGTGCTCAGGCAGGGGCAACGCAGCGGTTAAACTTCCCTCAGAAGTTCAGTCCGTCGGGAAGTAAACACATGATAATAATCACAGGGCACTGAAGAAATTCACTCTCGCAGCTAAGAGGCCATTATAAAAACCAAACAAACCCAAATCATTTGAGAGAACAATCATACATACGGAAGGAGAAAGAACGATCTAAAATAGGCAGCTGAAGAAATTCAGCATCGGCAGCTTTTTCGTTTGCATCATTGTCTTAGCACTTCTGTGAACTTTAGCATAGACATGATCAGCACAAACCGAGATCCTTGTACAAATAGACAGACAAGACTCATGGTGCAGAATAAATATTTACCTATGAAGCACTCTAAAAGGCACAAATGTATGCTACATGCGCTAGTTGCTAAACACTACTCACTCTAAAGGCACTACATTACTGCGAAGAATCATCTGCATCAAGACTATTCTTTTGCTGTAAATTCAGCAAATTTGAAAGGGATTATAGACACTCTGTTGCAAATTCTTACACTGTTAAGTATGACAAAAATAGAGAACTTATTAATAGCATTTCCAAATAGTACATAGGGGATTGTTATAACCAGTACAAATAACAAAGCAGATCGTAGACTGGAAACAATGAAATGCTGAAATAAGTCATTCACAGTTTTCCATTTCTGAAGTGTATTTATAATTTTACATGACAGTGATTCAGTTTCTAGAAACAAATAGAAGCAGACTGAGAATAAATCTGCGTGAAACACTAAAGAACTACTTTGGCCCATTCTGTTGGGTTTTCACAGCCAGAAACTTCCTCACAGCTCCTGGGAGAACAGGGATACTTTTCCCCCAGATGATCAAAGAAGTCACATTTCTTCAAAAGGAACAAATCCATTTCAAGCTGTCAATTTAAAACAAGTCTAGCTTAGTCTTGAAGGGAAAAAAATGAGCCTAAGAGCCACAAGCTTCAATAACACATGAGAGAGCATGAAAGGCAGCAAGTCCATGTGTTATTGGACAGTCACGGACACTAACCTCACTTACAGAAAATGGGCTGAAATCAACCACTGGATTTCCACACAACCAAGAGGTAATTTTCTTTCTTAGTGGTCCTGTAAAAATCTCCCCATGTTCTGCTTTATTCAAGTATTGGATTTAGAGGTCACACATCTTGATTCCAAGAACTATCCCCGTTAGAGTCCAAGGGAAGTCCCAAAAGCTCCACAACCAAGGCAGTGTCGCTGCACTGCTGTCAGTCAGGGGCTGGTTCGTGGTGCTCAACTGCATTCATGAAATAACTTACAATAAATGCCTGGAACCTGTTTGCAGTACTTACTCTGAATTGCACAGGCCCAGCTACTTGAATTTTGCCAATTTCAGCATTTCTAGGAATAGCAGACATATCTTTCCTGCACGTAACACAGTAAAGCTGCCACTTGCCTCTTGCCAAATTCTCCTTTTATCGTTTACCAAGCGCATTTCCACAGCACACTCTAAGGGCATTGTAAGTGGGGTTAGCGACTGTGTAGCAACTGTATGGGCTGATCACACCATCCGCGGACTTACAACATATTCCCTAGCCTCAATGGCACACGTGGGTGTCCCTAAAGTCCTCTTCATGAGCTCTTTGTGAATATACAAAGACTGTGTCTGCTGGTGAGTCAGCAAGAGAAAACACACATCCGTTACACTGGAGACGAGCACAGCACCTCTGTGTTTACTGCTTCTACAGCAAAAGACAGCTTCGGCCTTTAACAAGCCTTTAAGTGCAAAGTGGAAGCTTCTTAGTTATTAAGAGTTTAGCATTCTCACAAAAAATCAGAAGATACAGTGATTTTAGACTCTGGCTTAAACGCACAAGTCAGAAAACACCCCTTTAATGACACCACCCACCACAAAATCCTGGTATTGGCACAGATACATAGATTTAGGTTAGACTAACAAGTATTCCCAGGGGCAAGGAAGAGAGCAGGTATGAGGAGGGGGTTTGGTCGCTGTTTCTGCAAGCTCACAGACCACAGTCGTGATCACTCAGGCAGACCAACAGCCGAGTATGGAGGGAGAAGACCGCACAGCGCAGCACAGGCGGGATGGCACGGGAAAACATTAACTGGTGCAATGGAAATAAAAGCATGTTTCAATGAAGTCAACAACTTCCACTAAAAAGGAAACCACAAAAGTTCCTCCATGTGCCTTATGGAACCATCTAGAAGCTCGAACTTGGATAATGACAGTAATATCTGCATCTCAGCTCCCAGACCCATCTGCTCTGCTTAATCACAACCCAGTCTCCGAAGCAAGGGAGAAAAGGACACATCATATCACACAGAATCATTCAAAGGTGTAAGTTCTACCCCTGGATTTTGTTAGTTCAGAAGTATTGCACTTTAAATAAAGGCGCTGATGTTACTGCCGCTATAGCAATAAAACAAAAGAACACAAAATTAATATCAACTAGCAGAATATAGAGGCGGGGTTTTTTGTCCTGAAAAAGGAATTAGAAAAAGCAGAGCAAGCATAAATGAAATTATAACTTATGTAAGTGGTTCCTCATTTCTTGACTTTAACTTCCCTGAAGAGACAGAAGTGATACACTATTTTATTCTGCCTTTTTAAAGAGCTACTAGAAGCAGCACTCACAGAAACTGTGCAAAAGAGACTTTTTTTGTTCCCCTTTTATTTGTGATGCATGATAAGTGCTGTAACAGCTTCATGGTATTCTCTATAATGGACATTTCTGCTGTTGGGGTTAGAAGAAAGAAGCTTTGAGGGGAATATAAAAAATGTGATTAGAAAACCAGAGACACTGACAAGAGTCAGCACCTAAATATGTTAAAATTCTGATTTATTATTTATTTTTAACAGACTAGGATTTCAAATTGGCAGTGACCACTGATACCGGTATTGGCGCCTCTACACTAACCTTGCATCTGTTGTAAATTGCTCAAGCATCTGCTTCCTTCCATGAAAACAAGATTCATTGGAGTTTTGGTTTGGAAGCCAAATTAAAACCAGAGCAGGCACAGGACAGATCATAACTAATTATATAATTCATTTCAACAGTCACCAGTGATTTTTCCACTTCAGCTTCATAATTTCTCTTTCCAGAGGCAACGTTAGATGCTAACCTGAAATTTTATGAGGAAATTACTAAAACATACTGTTTCTTTAGACACGTTCTGATCTCAAAGATGTCGTAGGAATCCATTCACTCGTTATGTTTCAAGGATCAATTATAGCGTGCAGTTCTGCTGCTGGTATTTATCCAGGTAAGCTCTTAGTATCTACTGCACCTGTTCACATTAAATAGTCCATTCACTTATTCCTTAAGCCAGTGTAAAAAAAGGAGCATGATCCAATTTCCTCTGATTTTCTGCTTTTGTAGGAGTGAAGAGCTCGGTTATCAACAAAGCCAGGAAGGACCTGCTGCACAATTTGGTTGAATACTCTAAAATCCTACTTTGAATGCCTTGCGGCCACCCTTCCTGCAAGGTGTCTGGCTGGAGGGGAATTCTGCCTCTGAACAAAACCAGCAGTGCAGAGTATTCTGAGCAAATGAGATTACTCAGTGTCCAAAACTCAATTACACTGCGCTGTCCTGCTGGCTACCTGCATGACCTTTCCAAGAGCTGCTTCACTGATGTACTCTTGTACAGAGCAAATGTTCTTCCATATAGAGGACAGTTTCTCCTCTACGTCCTCCTCCTTTCTTTGGTAACATCACAATCCAGTATTTAAAACATTACTGTTCGTGCTCCTGAGCAGAATTCAGACGCTTTTGGATCTGACAGGGGGATGGCAAAGAACGGAGAAAAGGAAATCTCATAAGACGTAATTTGGTAAAAGCAGAACTAACAGTATTGTCTAGCTGTGCTGAATATCAAGGAGGACGTATCAACCACCTCAGCTGAAACAAATGCCAACCACTCATTTTTCATCTGATAAATTAACAGCATTTGGAAGTGATTCTTGATTAATTTTTTTTAACTGGTTACAATTACTTTATTTTTAACAGTCATCTGGCACATTCATGATCTTTTAGTCTGACCATTTGTATGACACAAATCACCAAGGACCTCTGAAATGGGAACTTGACATGTTTTCAAATCAGACAGAGCAAGCTGCCAGAGCTTTGCAGCCTCTCCTACTCCATATTTCTAGATGAACCAAGTGGACTTAATTCACCCCTTTGGAAAAAAGAGACCATCTGAACACTGCGCTCCGTCTCCATAGGATGAGTCAGGCAGGAAAAGTATTTACATATAAACATCCTGGTAACTAGCAGGGGAAGGAAACGAACTAGAGAGAGAACACAGTGAAAGGTTTAAATGAAGATTTAGCAATAGCTTTTCCCTGCACATTTTCAATGAACTTGTCAGCAGAAATTTGAGGGGTTCCAGAGAAGACTACAGGAAATTGTTGTCACTATTTCACCTTTCAGACCAATAGGGGTATGCAGAATTTAAGACTCACTTGGACTTCTCAGATCATTAATAAAGAAAACAATAGCCTTTCTTCAGGAAATATTAAAAGCAAATAGTTGTAGTTACTTATATGGCCACATATTCACTGAATAAGTATTTGTGCATTTCAAATACACACTTGTGAAGCGCTCATGGAACTGCAAAGTAGTGTTTTCAAATCGTGGTTGATACATTCAGCACTCTCTCCAATATTCTGTTCTGTGAATGGCACTGCTGGAGCACCACATCACAACACAAGTCCTCACCTTCAGCACTGCCTTTCTCTCCAAAGAGTCTTGGTGCCACGTGCCCACCAAGACAGCCGCTACCTGGCACATCCTCCAGGTCTGCTGCTGCAGAAGCAGAACTTGTTTCCCCCCATAAAAGCCACTGAGAGAAGATGCTCTGAGCCAAACTGCAGCTGAGGGAAGGAGGCACATTTACAGAACCTGCCTTTGGACAACTTAGAAACTTCCCGCTTCCCCAGTGAAGCGTGATGGTTTTAGGTTCTGAAAGTCCCATTAAATGGCAATTCCCTCAGAAAGAACGGAAAACCACTCGATAAAAAACATCTTTTTTCCATGTACTGTCTGTAACCAGATGAGATGATGTTGTTTACAGCAGTGTTCTCAATTCTTTGTAACTAACCACTGCAGTTCCCCACTGAAATCAGCTCTACTTTTATGAAACTCCAGTCCTAAATGTCAGTGCAGTCCCTGGAGCAGAATTTGGGCTTTTTAAAGTAGTCACTTCCTTGCTGTTAATGTCTGCTCTGAAAAACCTTCTAAAACACTGAACACTTGTGTCTCCTTCCCGTAATTTTTTAGAGGAGGAAATAATTCTAAGGACCTTAACCCAGAAGTCAAAGCTTTGTTATGCCAGCACTTTTTAAATGGTGCATGCACACAATGTGCAAGGCTCTGGGAAGATAAAAGTCATCTTTTCGTTTGAAAAATGGAATATTTTATCTCAGGAACCTGTCACTTTACTGCTTATGAAGATGACCAAAGAGAACACTGAATTCAACACAAACACTTCAACATGGGTTTACCAACATAGCCACAGCTGCTGTCAGCAGCAGGAACAGAGCAGCTGACCCAGGAAAGTTGAGGCCACATTTCCTACGCTATCAGCAGCAAAGGAGACAGGGACATTGAACTTAGACCAGTGGTGACGTGTCACAAGATGTGGGTCTAGACCCAGGTGAATTCCCAAGGTCAGCCACAGAGGCTTTCAGCTTCTTTGGATTGTACAAGGCCTAAACCAACATCTGGCAGGAGAAAAACCCAAACCCTGATTCCCTCAGAACATCTCAGCTGTGGTTTGGAGCTTGTGTAGTCCGATAAAGCTTTTGCACTCAGAACATAAACCGTGTGCATTGTTGTAGCACTGGGAAGTGAAAGCTGGTTCAGAAACTAACAAAAAGGCTGTGGACTTAATGGGAAATACCCAGAACAAGTATGTTCTGCGCTACAATTCTGCATGCTAATGTGCGTAGAGAAGGAGCAGGGAACTTGACTTTTTTCCCTGGCTTTGCTATAATTCATCACAAAGTTTATCACACTCTCAGTTAATGTCTTTCCTCCACTGTTTTCAGCTATTACGGGCTATTATAAGGTTTTCAACTTTGTACTTCAGCAAAGATATTTCACTGGTATTCAGAGTGTCGAGAATAAAAACTGTGGGAAAAAAAAGCATTTAAAACCAATTAGAAAAAGAGTTAAAGAGCAACGCAGGAACTCAATTTTTCTGTGGGCACTTTAAAACTGTTTAACCCGCTGTCTGCTCAAGGAGGCCCAAACGCAGACATGGCACACTTGCTGAGAAGCAGGATTTCATTGGCTCTCTACAGGAATCAACTCCAACCTTCCTTTCTTGTTGAAACTTCACGCTACAGGATGTGCTTAAGGTCCTTGAGAAGCGTCAGCCCCAAAGATTTAGAGCCAAGTGCAATGGAGGTAGCTTCAGGGAACATTAAATTTGGTCCCCCCCTCGAGTCTCCACCCGCGTGCAGCCCTGGCTTAAAACACACATGAACCATATGAACAATTTATTATCACCTAGAATCAGTTCATCTTTCACATCTTATCATAAGACTCGGACTGACTAAGCAAGCTAACATTGCAGCGCTTGAAGCACGAGCTGACGCCAAGCGTCTGGATCAGAAGCTGCTCACAGAAGCATACATGGCCATAAAATACAGGGGAGTCATCTTCATACGACTGCAGCAGGAGATGTCAGATCATTTCAGGGAAATGCCCGAATCTGAACCAACTGCAGTTGGAAGAATTATTTCCTAATTTACTCTTCTCCTTCTGAATCCACCCTGCAGAGAAGAAAACTTCTCACATTAAGGCAGACAACATGCAGCATCAACATGCGAGTAAACCTCTGAATGCTGCTCCTCCAAACCTACTCTGCCACAGACATACACAGCTCTACCAAATTAATGACTTTGATTTCTACATAAATATCACTTAATGTTTAGCTCCTCCTTCCATACTTTGGACAATCCCTCCTACTCCAAAAACCCAAATGGATCATTTCCATCAGCAACTGTACTTTTTGTGGTTTCATCGTGGGGGTTTTGACTAAAGATGGTTTTATAGGTTGGATTTCCTGGATTTGTCTGCATGTTATGGTAAAACACAATGGATTCATTCACAAAACAAAACAAGTTTTTACATAACAGAACGTGCAATAAAAGCGCAAGAAAGAAAGGAGAAAGAAAAAGAGAGAGAGGTATCCAGAGGAGAACTTACCCCGCGCTTTAGGCTCCTGAAGCAGTGGATTTTGGGTTTGGAGGTCATGAACTCGTTGAAGCGATGGGAGAGGGGTTCCTTTTGCTGCTTGGGAGACTGGGGGCCGTTGGGAACAGCAGAGGGTGAGGCAGAGGCAGGGGGAGGAGGAGGGGGCTGATGGGGGGATGTTAAAAGGGACATAAGCTACGTATAAGAGATGGAGAAGTGATAGAATAAAAACCAAAATAAAAGGATAAAACACAAAACGAAAATAAGCATCAAAACCAATATTTGAAATCCAGAGAAAAAAACAATTAAATAATTAAATTTTAAAGGCCATGGTTCAAAAGAGGGGAGGGGAAGCAGTATTTAAAGTTGTGGTAAATGAAGGATGTGATAAATGAAAGTTTTAGTAAGTGAGGCAACAGAAGAGTAATGCAGAAGTATTTTGACAGGAAGCTCATGCAGACTGTTCCATGCAGCGCTAACCCCACAACCTGCCCTGCTCTGCTCTGTGGACAGCTCAGAATAATGCATATGGATAGAGCTTTCAAATACCTGAATTTAAATGGATCAGATAAGGAAGGTACCTTAGTGCCCAGTAGCGTTTCTATTATCTGGAAAACAACAAACCACATTCCTTCCTGCTTCCAAATCATACCTCAGCAATGCGCATCACACTTCACTCTCACAAATGACTCTTATGAATTTGCTCAGGAGTTAGTCCTGGGTTTTGGTTCTGGCTCCACTGATGTAAGCCCCAGAAAGCAGAGTTCTCTCTTATACCAGCACAACAGGAATGACCCATTTAAACAGGCAGACTTTTTGACTGTATTTAGGAGTGGTTTAGTAAGGCTCAGAGCAAGGGCAAGATCCAAACAACGAAGCTACTCTGGGCTTCCATCAGTGTTACTTGAAAATTGATTCAGTCCATTCACCCTGACACGTTCTGGTAACCCCAGATAAATGCTGCCATGCATTATGGTGTAAAATATGACAGTGAAATGAAAAAGGTTTAATGGATACATAAGTTAATACGGTCTTTTTAAAAGTCAACTGCTCAGTTTAGTTATGCTCCATTAGTTGTGCTTAAGAATGAATCATAGCAATTCCCTGTTCCCAGCCACCCAACTGAACCCAGTGCACAGACTGAAACGATAACACAAATGAAAAGCCAAGGAGAGTTTTAGAAGTGTCAAAACAGTAATGCCACATTAAAGCTTCCCAAAACAAGGTTAGTTGGCACACGCGGCACTAGGGAAGTGGTATAAAAGTCCTTCTCCGAGTTAGGAACAGAAATGGACCATGGCAGAGACATGACAACTAAAGTTAAATCAATATAAGAACTGCAACATAATTAAAGAAATTCTACAAGAAGAAAAAATTAAAGATAAAGAAACCAGAGACTACAGCAAACACCATATTAAGACATCAGTTATTTACTTTCTGAGTCTAAAATTCTCTTTAAAAACTGTAATTGCCAGGGTTAACCACACAAGACAGAAGTTATTGACTATACACATACTAGCATCAAGCTCAGGTCTGCAATTCAGTACCTTATTTTTCTTGATGAATGGCCATAACTTGCCCTTGGATTTGCCACTGAACTTCAGCTCAGACTTCCCATCCGCTCTGGAGTTGGAAAGGCTGGATTCCGAGACAGTCCGCTTCATTGGCTGCATGAAATCCTCAAAGTCAACGTCTCCTGGGGGGTCAAACCCCGATTTAAAGGCTTCTATTACCAGCTGGGAATCCTGGAATGGGACAGATCCAGAACTAATATGAACATCTCAGGTGAGCGCTGTCATCACATTGGTGGCACAGAGAAACAGTACAAGGATGAGCAAGTTAGTCTGTGCGGGAACCGATCCTCACAGCGATCAGTCATAGTCCTGGAGCCCAGGATCAATACAAGGCTCTCCCATCTTCTGCTCCAAGATCAGGGCACTTTTCTTAGACCTATTTTCACTACCATGATGTGCTTTAAAAAAAGCTAACCCAGGCAGAGCACAGCATCCTACCAAAACAAGGCACCCCAATGTGTAAAATTTAATGCTCTCAGATAATTAAGTGAGACATGCAGTTAAGAACACAACCACAACCCCGGGCAGTTTCCAACCTATGCCAGTCAGAACGTATTGCAAATAGGAACATAAATGGCTACAAGCTCAGTTTCATAATAGATATCTAAATAAACAACCTATCCATGGAAGTAAAGCTTTACCCTAAGGTAGTCCATCACTGCTATTATGAAGCTCTAGTCCATTTTGCAAAGGTATTGCTGGGACCAGTCATTACCCAAAATACCAACAAATAAAAAGCAGAGGACTATGGTCTATTTAGGAAAATATATAATACATAACTATCATTAAAGACAGGTCACTGTAGTTAAACAAAGGTGATACTTAGGAAGAGTAAATTCAAGTCTCCTCACTCCAGCCTTCCACTGAACTGCACAATCCCTGAATCTGACCACAACCCAGCAATAGTTTCATTCCCCTTGTTTCATTTCCAACACAAACATAAGAATTCTGATACAAACATCTTTAAAGGGTTTTTTCATGTCTACTGGTGAAAATTACTAAGAGCTTATTATTAACTCTACTGACCAGAAATGCAATCACACTTCAGAAACTGAACAGATAAAGCTTAAGTGACTCACAACAAAGACTTAAGGTATAGAACTGCTGGGCACACAGCTGTAAGCAAACCAGTGGAAAATCCCAATCAATACTCCTATATAAAGCAGTTCCTGAGCGATTACACAGCCACAGGGTGACAAGCTAGTGCTTGTGAACTCAGCTGCAGTTAATGGCAGGAGTTTCTCTCCCAAACTTTACCTAACAACTGAGCAGCCCAAGGTCATTCAAGCAGCCCAACACCTCGGAACTCCAGGCACTGTCAGTAAAGCCATGTTCCCTTTGGCACCTACTAGGAGTGCTAGATGCAAGCCAGACACATACTTGATGTATACTGTGTATGGTGGGTTTGCTCCTCTTTTTTTTTTTGACAGGGGAAAAAGTAAATCAAGGCAAGAACAATACACAGCATTTTTCAAGGCTACAAACAATTCACATAAATTCAAATTCAGACCTCAGCTTGCCAAATGCATTTAAGCCTAATGGACTCACCAAAGATACTTTAATATACTGCTCATCTCCTTGACTTATTGGGAAGAGAGCTTTTTACCTTATACAGCTCTAACAGTTTACTTCTAAGATCATTAGAGAAGCTGTGTCACAGCACACAAATCTCTAGAGGAGCATCACCATCCTGTTTAGATAAAAAAGATGAGCTTGTTTCTTTGAGGGCATCTCACAGATTCTGCTAATGGCCATAGGTAAAATGCTATTCATGAGAAATCTAGTAGGATAGAAACATACCTAGAGGCCAGGCTCCGTTGAGCAAAACACAGATACACCAAAAGCTTTGCTAAAGTCTTTATGGGAATTACAAAGGAAATGAAGGCTTAAGACCCTCAACCTGTCAGGCACACTGTGAAACTCATACACAACTTTTAGGGAGGTAGAACAACACTTTCCATTATTTCATCCTAGTTTGACATTAAAACTTCCCGAGATCTAAACATTTGGAGAGATTTTTAATAATAGCCAAGAAAGCAAGCTGAAGAAGGAAGAAAAGAAACTATAACCATAAACAAGGTTATATTAAATATCCTATTGGCATTTTAACCTATGGAGCTTTTCATTTTTTCCTCTTAATTTCAGTATTCCTTCCATTTAGCCAAAACATCCTTCCACTACAATGGAGTTAAAAATAACCAGCATGCTCTATATATCACAGAGATAATGTCATAACAGGAACTCCATAACAGGAGTTCCATAACAAAGGAAGTCCATAACAAATTAATTTTATCTGCTGCTAGAGCCTCCTGCACAGGTTCATCTAGCAGTCACTACAGCTTACCCATGCAACATGACCTCTGGGTTGTCAGAGCTGTTAGAAAAAGGACAGGAGAAAGAAGCATATTTATAATGGTATTAAAAACGCAGGGCTAAACAGTGTTCCCAGCTAAATCCAGGCAGTTTTATTACTATTAATGGGAATTCTATACACTTCAGTGAGAGCATAAGGCAATCCTATTAACACAGTTGCAAATTCAGCTACTTAGCCTGAAAGATGGGCTGTTTTGCAAGTAGACATGAGGTTTTGTAATATTTAAGCTGCAGAAAACACAGAAAGTATTAAGTCTGTCTCATAGATCATTCTGGTTCTTATGCTATCCAATGGAATAGGGGCCCTGGAAGAAAAGTGATCTTCCAGAATCCCGCAGCATCTACAGACAGAGGGAACACAGAGCTGGCCATGGAAAGGAAGCCTATTAGCAGCCTGCACTTCCATGGTTTCAAAGCCCCTACAGAAATATATCCTTCCTTACTATTGTGCAACACATGCTAGAAATCAGTGGTTCACAGGTGTCACTGGAACCCCACACCTTCATAGACAGGTTTTTATGCTAAATCCACCCACAGCTAAAAACCCCATGATCAAAAAGCTCCACGATACCTATATGAAATGCAAAGTTCTGCTGCTCGTTTTCTTTTTCCTTTTTAAACAGTTAAGGCCTTACCAACAGCTGGTAATATTCTACTGACAGTAAAAAACGCTGCAGAACTTGCAGTTTCTTACATCCTTTCATCCAGAGTTGACATCTGGTACATAAGGTAGGTTACTGGAATTGGTGTTTTCTCCAATTTCTTATTTTTCCCTTCTCACCAATACATCTATATTAGTTGCGGTTGTTCCATTTAATGCCCTGGTGTCTGAACTGAAGTGACTGCACGAAGAACAGAGCTTTCATTGATCTCTCCCCTTCTTCAGTAGCTCTGTATGTGAGAGTCAGGTAGAAAAAGGGAAAATAAAACCGAAGGATACCAAGAGCCAAATAAGAAGTCCAAATGCATCGGTGCCTTCTGGCAGTGCCAGTGTCTGACCTTATACATTGCCAGTTTGGTGATACTATACTTTTGTTTATGATTATCAGATCCTGGAGATCTCCTCCCAGCTGGGAAACACATGTATGCGTGGGCCAGAGTTTCACACAAAGCTTTTCCTGCTCAGCAGGCTCTTGGTTTTGCTCACCATTGTACTGGCTGTATTATCACCAGCTGTCCTTGAATTCAACTTTCCTGGAATCTGACCTCATTTTCAAGGCTGACTAAAGCACAGATCGAGTTGATTTTCCTAGGCAAAGCTTCTCAAGTTTGAAAAGATGAGTGAGTAAAGCAGACAACCTCCAATTTGAATCTTTCCAGGAAAAGAAGAAACTTTCCTGATGGGAGTCTAAGAGAGCCCAAACTTGCCTCTTCAAACGTTAAGGGGTGAGATGGGAAAGGTCTGCTGGAACGCTCTGCATTAGTGACAAAAGCAGCATGTTGTATGTAAATACAGAAAATGCAGCTTTTAAATTGCTGTGCGCACCTATGACCACCTTTATAAAGTAGAAAGACCTCCTGTTCTGGAGCTGAAACTGTTTCCCAGCCGAAGCCTTCTAAACCCTTTGTAATTGTTCAGATATAGCAAATTTGGTTAAACACATTTTTGTTACCATGGTGTTTACAGGAGATCAATGCTCAAAGGCACCATATTCTACTGTCATACTGGTGCACAAGAAGCATCAATCTGACTTGTCTGTATACAAGAGAGACTAATTGGAACACAAAATTCACAGTGATTCAAACACCCAGCTTAAGCCTTGTGTGTAGTTTGCTAAGAGCTCACTTGAAGATTCAAGCAGAGTATAGGTTTAGGTATCAAGCTCCCCAATATGATTTCAGCACCAAAAGCTGTTCCTCAAGAAGCGTGTGTTACTCTAACATGGGAATCTGCGCCCCAAATCCTCTTCTCTCACTCTGAAAGGGTAATTTTCAGATTCTTTACTTTCCTAAGCTGCTCTCTGTGAGAGCAATTGCTGAGCAGAAAGCAGTGGATTAATTTCAGAACTTCAGCCTCAGGCTTATGCTGCCAATTAATGGCAGTCTCCAGGCTCTGAGCACTGAACAGCTCAGAAAAGATTCCAGTGAAAGAGACGTATGGGAAATGCGAAAAGCCAGCAAGACACATGCTGTTTGTATTTGAAGCACTAATGTGATCCATGAGAAGGGCTGAAAGCACAAGCAGAGACTTCACTTACAAAGGGAGCACATCACTCTGAAAACAAAATAGAAAGCACATTTGCCCTTGTGGTTACTGTACATCAGGAAGCTCAACTGAACTCTTTATCTGCCTTTTTATCAGGAAGGCTTCTTTTTACTCCTACAGTGATGTCCAGAAATCAAGATTTATGAGAGCTCATTTACAGATTGCTAGCATATCTCAACTCTGCAAAGAGATCTTACAGTAAAGCAGACATTTTAAGAGTTGTTTGCAATAACTGATGTAGTCAATACTTTAAATACCTCCACTATTATAAATCTAACTGGAATGAAGACAGTTCTGCAACATTTTCTTACTATTAGAGATAGAATCCTCTGAATAAGACCTGATGATTAGTTATCTGGAATTACGTCCACCATTTTCCTTATTCTACACAGAAGCCTGTTTTCCAATTACAGCATTTCAAAAGGGAATTATCCTAGTAAAAGGAAAAAACATTGCTGAAAGGAAAAAAAAGAGGGTTGAAAAACAAAGTGTGGCAGTAGAAGCATTTCTGGGTGTTAAGCAGATTTGGGAAATAATCTGAGCACATCCTGCCCCAGACAAAGCAGCTTGGGACAAGAAGCTGTGCTTTGTTTTAGTTCTATGACTACAAAGCTGCTGTGCAGCAGCCTGGACCCAGGATTAAAGTCTCCATATTGTGTGATCAATAGTAAAGATGAAAATCAAGAATCTAAACACTTACATTCTTGTGATCAATTGATTCTGCAGCCTTTGTCATTTCATCCAGACACTTCCCAATGATAGGGATCACTTGGCGGTCGACCTCTGCGAAAGTTTTCATGGATTCACCTATCCTCACAATTCTTCTTTCCTCCATCTCTTGTATTTTCTAAAACATCACATTTCATTCAGATCAAATATGAAGATTAACTTCCCAGTTTCAACTGTTTTTTTATCCAGCATCCTTTAAAGTTCATGGTTTAAACATACTTTAGAACAAACTAGAGCAGCTGTTATCTCAAGACACTTGGTTGAAAATACCATGAAGCAAAAGAGGAGGTGCCCATTTAACTAAGAAGTTCCGGTTATAAGAAAATGTGTATTTGCTATGCAAATATCAATCACTTGAGATCAGATGACAAGCATGTGACATTTTCTCCCTTAAAGAGGTTGTATTTTCCACTTCTGATGCTCATAAACCATTACAATGGAACAGTCATTTAGAACTTCGGCTGTACTGCATTAATCTTCCTTGGTTCAGACAAGCACAAACTCAGACCGTCAGTCAGTATAAATGTGACGGCTTTGTTCTTTCTCTACAGTCTTTCTTTAGGTCCACTAAGACATAATAGACATTAAACCCTTTGACATTCACTACTGCAGAATTATTGTGGTTTAAATTTAAACATCTGTGAAGTCTGATTTGAACACAGGTTATAATGGGCTGTGAGGCTTTACAGATGTAATGATGCCCAGCTGACTCCTGCCCCAACAATGCAAATAATGCTCTCATTCCCCAGCTGCATGGACACGAGTTTAACAGAGCAAGATTGTGAGGATTCCAAAAGTTATCGTAATCTGTCATGCCAATTCAATGTCACCTTCTTCAATTATTACTGATTAGTTGATATCTAGTCTAAAAGAAGAGAACAATTTATTCTACCAAACTCTCAACTTCTTGGGCTGGCAAATTGCATGCAAAATTGGCTAACAATGACCAAAATCACCAAAAAGTAAAAGACAGGGTCATAGAATTGAAGTAATATGCAACATGCCCCTCTATTCTTATCAAAAGATTATGAGCTACTCTATGAGCAGTGCCAGTGATCCCTACCTGGAAGATGTGTGGTATGTGTGTGTAGTAATGGTCATGCTGCTCACTGTTGAACTTCTGTAGAGTGGAAGAATACTCTGCTTTGCTGTCTTCTGCCATTTGATGTCGCAGCTGGGCCTGCTGTCTTGCCTAAAGAGATGCCAAAAGAAATATAGAATTTATACTGCACGGAAAGAGATTGCATTGTGTTACTCCTCATCTTACTATCCTTACTAGCAGGCAGCACGGGAACGTTAGCATCTGGGTCTCTGAACAGTTCAGCCTTTGGTTTGATTTTTTAAGCAGCTGATCTACATCTCATCCCCGGCAGTGTTCAAGGCCAGGATGGATGGGACTTTAAGCAACCTGGTCCAGTAGAATGTGTCCCTGCCTGTGGCAGGGGAATGGAACTGGATGAGCTTTAAGGTCCCTTCCAACCCAAACCATTCTATGATTCTATGTCCAGCATAGGCCTGCAGCGTGCACACTGCTGCTGTTCTTTTCTTGTTTTACAACACACACTGTTTCCACAACCAACCTCTGTTCATATTACATGTAACACACAAACAAGTTTGCCCCTTTACTAGCCCACTTAACGGGCACACTAGGTCTTGCTCCACCGTATGCCCTGTTGGATGGCATCTGCTTTTTGTTAATAAACTACTTACCTGTTGCCTAGCAGTATTTTGGGGGAAGGTTAGCAGTAAGAAACCAAGATGGGTTTGTGTCATTTCACATAATTATGATAAAACATCTGAACTCGGCCTCTAACTGCTCTCTGCACAGTCCTTGATTTACACTTCCTTGAATAGCACTGGCATGGAGCGCACAAGGAAAGGGGAGCCTGAGGAGCAGCTGAGGCACGACTCCCTATTTTTACCCACATGGATGATTTGCTACCCAGCATAGCAGAGCACTGGGCAATTAACCTCACTTCTTTCCCTGGAACAATCTGTCCCTGAGTGACCCTTTTATATTTTCAGATTCCTCCCCTTACAGTTCTGCTTCCCAAGGCCTCTGTTATCTGCTTTACTGCCCAGCTTTATTCCCTCACTGCCTATCCCATCTGTTTATTTTAGTTGCCTTTTCCTTCCTTGCTGTTGGCATTCATACAGTGACTCTTCCTTCTCCTCCCTTCCTACATCTTCATCCTCTGGCTGAAGCTCCCCTCTTTCCCACTTCCCATTCACCCAGCTGGAGCTGTGCTCTCACCCTGCTCCCTTTCCATGTGCCCCATGTCTGGGGACCAAATGCTTGCTCCAGTAAGAGCTCCGAAATTGACTGATGTGAGCCCAGGACTTGGCTTTGCAAATCTAAACTATCCTGAGTTCATGCTCATTTTTCAGGCACCCACCCTCCCTTGCCAACCAAGCCTTGAATTGTGAATGTCCAGAAAGCGTTTGGTTCCGATCGCTTCCTCCATTTCGGAATGACCACTTTAAGAAAAGGGTTATTTTATTTAAACTAATTTGAGGTGTTTCAGAGAAACCAAATAATTGTAGCGTATTTTCAGAGGGCTCCCACTGAAAACAGTTCAGAATGGGGTTAGTCTTTGAACTGTTCCAAGCAGACAACAGTTTCCTGACAATAAATCCATGAAATCCCAAATCATGGAACATTTTAGTAATCATAACTGGAAGGCAACAAATTCTGCCAGGAGGTTTCAAATCTCAATTGGAAAAGAAATAGACTTCACTCGCATCTGTCCAGCTCACACAACTCACCTAGTAATTTATTTCACCTCAATTCAGCTGTTTCTTTTGCAAGCAGTCAATGGTAGGAATTTCCTTGATCCCCCTCACATTTTTTCACAGTAATAACTCAAGTGCAGTGAGAAGATGCTGGGCACTGAGTGTGTAACAGGAGATGAAACAGTAGCACCAAATGGAAAAGACTGACTATAACCAAATAAATAAATTCAATAAGACTTTCAGCTTTGCTTGCTCCCCAGGAGTTTAAACTGTCCACTAACTCCTGTAAAGGATGTAGGTATCATTTCAGAACATATTTATAGGCTGCAATGAAATTTCAACAAGCCGCATCAATCCTTTTTCTCCCCGAGTGCTATATAGCTTATTAAACTTTATCACCCATACACTCATAGGTGGCTACATTAAATGAGTGGAAATCAAGATAGCCTTTGTACCACAAACAAACTCACCAGAAAACAAAGCCATGGCAAGGTGGACAGCTGAAGAGTAATGTACCCTCAGCTCCCAATCCTCAAGCCCCAGCTGCTACAGATCAATATCCATTTGTGAGGCCCATTCTCTTCATGTACCTAAGAGCAACCCATTGTCCGAGCTGACTTCTCCACCAGCCCCAGTCCCACTCATACAGCTAGGTTTTTTTGTTTTAAACAGTGCGACTCCGGAATTTGTCCCTTGACTCCATTGTTGAAGCAGGAAAACAAGAAATCCATTATTCCACATTTCCAGACAGATCCAGCAAACATGAAGCCATCAGAGTTCATACTCACGAGCAAGCTCTTTGGCTGGACATGAGCAAAGTAACTCGGAGCTTAATGTATACAGGAGTAGATGCTTGGTTTCCAAAACAATCTGCACTGGTCCTAAGTAAGACGAGTAAGTAAAATTGGGAACATTCCAAACCCAAGAATTTTTCTATGAGTGCCCCAGTGATGTTTTGTTTCTCCAGATCACTTAATGCAGTTGGCAAGCTCCAAACACAGTTCAAATATTTTTCCAATGAGGTTTTTGGATCTTAAAAATGTTTTTAAAGGGGCTAATTTTTTTATTCTTACTTCATTTGAGTATGCCACTTAAAACTAGAAATGATGCTGATAACAGTAACAGAACTGTATTTTGTAGCTTGGTTCCTGCACTCTGATGAAGGACAGGATGATAAAAACGGCTTGGTGATGCGAAGCTTCACATTCAGAGTAATGGACGCAGTGGCCTGGAGCTGCACAGAGTCACAGGAGCTATTTCAGGCGGAATTTATAGTTGAGCTTTCCAGAGAATCAGTTTCTGCACCTTTCCTGCTCACTTGCGCATGAAAAAGCTTCAGAGAAGGTAATTTGGGGTTTTTTTGCAATTAAGGTTACATTATTTGCTTTGAACAGTTTTTTTCAGGTGGAAAGGCTTTGGAATAATTGGTCTCTAAACCCAACCATGACTTCAGATGCAAGAGGATGATACTGTGAGGCAGCTTTCAGTCAACATACACCCTCTCCTTTAGCGGGCAGGGATGACTGAGCATAACTCCCATTTCCAGCACCACACATGAAACTATGACCCAGATGTTCTACAATCTGTTGGAATACTCCATGGTAAGAAAAGTCCAGGCTAGGTACATGGAATGCAACAAAAGATCCTCTCCCTTCTTGAAAGGAAGGAAGAACAAGGTCACCTCATTCTCCACAGTCCTTGCAAACATACAGGACTAGTAAAACTTTACATACTGATCTGAAATCAGTCCTTTGGCCATCTTTAAGATGGGTACTGTGGGCCCTGAAAGTGCGAGTAAATGTCAGCAAGCTGCTCTGTGTTACATGCTACCTCTTCTAAGCATTTAAGACATACCTCTGTGTAGTTTTCCTTGCATACACATTTTCCCCCTAAATCCAGTTAGATATCAAAGACAATTGGTGATTAAGAGTAGGAGAAATTTCTAAGTACGTTTTCTGCCATTTCAGCCTCCAATACTGAAAAGAATGAAGGATATTTTGCTGAGAACAATTTTCTAAGACACATTCCAGAAACAGCAAGAGGGTCAATAGACACACTGTCTTCTGGGTTTACACAGACAAAAAATGCAGCTCCTCGAGGCTGTTATGGTGGGAGTGATATGAATAACTGAAAAGGGCAGAAAAAAAGCTTTGGCTGCCATTCAGCTGATCCGCACTAAGTGGAATAGTTCAACTTCTCAGCAGTTGCTCGTGGCCAGAATGGCAGTTTCCAGTCAAAACTTTGGGGCAGTTTTCTTTCTTCATTCTTTTCTCCCATTCTTTCCCCACCCCTCCTTTTTTGTTCAACCCAGACACCATGTGAAATGCATCACTGCCAGGCCACTGCTTGCCAACATTGAACTGTCTTTGGTAAATCCAAGATCAGCTTAAAGTGCAAACACAAAAAAGTCACCCCTGCCCCCATCTCAGCTACCCAAGCCCTTCAAAATAGCTTAATGATAAAGGCAGACTCAGAAACACTTCACCAGTTTCAGGAATGCTTTCAATTGCTCACAGATTTTTCAGCTGCAGGCTCTGGTCTTCCCTCCACACAAACCTGACATCGCCACGATCTGTTATGAGCGGGCACCAGCACCACCAGCAGCAACGCTGGCAGTGTTTGCAGAATCATTAACAACAGTGGGAACTCTGCCATGGACTTCAAAACACAGCCAGGGTTTCAGGCTTGCATTTACAGAGCCTCCAAATTGAGCTCCGCTGTTTACTATTTTACAATAACCAGTTTGGTTTCTCTGAACCAGCAAGCAGAAAAAGGTTTTGAAATTTGCTTTCCTGAAAGCAAGAAGATAGAATGAGGGGTGCAAAACACACAGGGGAAGAAAACAATCCAAGGAGAAAAAGCCTTTTCACATTAGAAAATAATGTGAGAATCTGTGGATCCCTGAAATCCTCTGGCTGAATAAAATATACAATGAGCAAATTGCTGGCAGGGGATGGAAAATCATCACAGATCACAGGAATTGCTATCTAGTGCAGTTGCACTGCACATAATTCTGCCAGACTACAGAAGCACACACTAACAAGAGATATATCAAAGCAACAGAACACCAACAAAGTTCTAACAAGAAAAACAACCAAGTTTAATGGAGCTAAGACAGTAACACAGCAAGCACGCTGCACAAGGCTCAAGGACTACCCTAACTGTGTCAGCTCTATACTCATAGGACCAGTTCTGCAGCATGATGGTTCTTGCTGGTTAATGGAGCCTGACAGCTAGAGCTTACATGAAATTTAATTAAGTGAATGAGCCCAGGACTTCAGATCCTCGGCTTTGGACCTCAGTTCTGCCACAGACTCCCTCGCACAGATTTCACTGCTGCAGTTTCCACATATAAAACAAGTGTATCTCTACGTCTTTTTTATTACGTCCAATCAATCACCTCAATTTGGTCTGCAAAGTGCTCAGAGCAGTCTAAATGTTGTGTAAGAGAAGGATCTTTACATAAGAATTGAGAACACCAGCATGCGTACCGTGACATGTGCCCAAGAAGCACCTCTCAGCATCCAGCTCCAAGGCCCATGTGAAATAACTGTGCCTTCAATCAAAATGTTTCTCTCCTTGCACTGCCATTCTCATGTTATGAATACTAAACATCCAAACTCTGGGTGACCAAACTGTAAATGCCTACTAGCATCCAGCTAGGAGCAATGCAGTTCCATGGGGATACCAAAGAAAAGCCTGGTTTATTACAAAAGAAGGTGGTGTTCAGCAGGGGATCAAAGGCTATGTGGACTTGAGGGAGGTCACAGCAGAGGTTTAAATGATTTCTGGAGATCTGTTTAGTTGTACTACAGAGGCAATTCAGTTCTGTGGTGTATAAATGTAAATGTTGAATATAAATAATGGAAATTTTTTCTTGAATAAACAATGGAAATTATTTCAGGACTGTATGTGTAATAGATGGCTTAGCTCATACTTTGAATACTGGGCACAGCTCTAGTCATCTCGCTCCAAGAGACAATTTACAAACACAGCTAGTGCAGAGTGGATCATCAGGGTTAAAGTTACCCACATGAATTACGTTAGCGTTAAAGCCTGACTTTATGGGTACAACACACTTGCTTGTCTCTTGTGGAGCAAAAGCCTCCCTTGACTTAACAGTAAGCTTCTGAGTTTGCTCAAAACCAGAAGAGAAGCATATCAGAGATGGGAACTTAGACAAATACCCAGCAAGGGCATTGCCAGTGCATGCAGAGATGCAGTTAGAAAAACAAAAGCTCACCTCCAATTGAAATTGGCCAGAGATGTCAAAAACTAAAGAAAGAGGTCTTCAGTTACATAAACACCAAGCAGAAACAGAAGGAAAATACTGGCCACTGTTAAACAGGAGAGGGGAACTGGGACTCTTCATCAGGGACTTCATTGAGGGACTCTTCATTAGGGACTGTAGTGACAGGACAAGGGGTAACGGGTTCAAACTTAAACAGGGGAAGTTTAGATTGGATCTAAGGAAGAAGTTCTTTACTGTGAGGGCGCTGAGGCACTGGAATGGGTTGCCCAGGGAAGTTGTGAATGCTCCATCCCTGGCAGTGCTCTAGGCCAGGTTGGACAGAGCCTTGGGTGACATGGTTCAGTGGGAGGTGTCCCTGCCCATGGCAGGGGTTTGGAACTGGATGATCTTAAGGGCCTTTCCAACCCTGACTATTCTATGGTTCTATAAACTCAGATGGATTTCTTTATCTTACACTGACTGTTACTTCTTTCCTTGATCTCTTAACACCAAACACAGTGTATGCAGGGGTACATACGGGTATTTATTAAGTTCTCCAGCCACTCCTGCTGCAGTCATTAACTCCTTATTGTCTAGAAATCAACACACTTCCATTAGTCATGATTCCAAAAGGGAAACAGCTGCTATATGCAGAATGTCACAGACAGCAGGTTGCAAACAAGGCTCGCTCTTTCAGAAATGCAAATTACTGTCCTGAGGGGCTTCCCGTGTTCACACACTGCATCATCCGCTAGGAAGGAAGCCGTTCAGGAAGGAGCTTGGGGTCTGCATAACCCAGAGAAATAACATTAGTGTGAATCTAATGGCCTTAAATCACATTACCAAGAAAAGACTACACTTGAATTGATGGGAGATTTGACCCACGTCACAAGCAAAGGCACAGAAGGGTTGATCCATTTCCATCTGTGAAGCAAAAGAAAGCAGCTGCCTAATCAAGTATGTAAAACTCACCAGCACACAGAGAATGGGAAAACCTTATGCAATAGCTAACTCCCAAGAAAGAAATGCACAGGCTAGCCCCTTTTGCATTATGTCAGGCCTGAGCCTTATGCAGCTTGCCTGTGTGCTTCAGTGAGCACTGCTGCTGCACTTCATAAAGTCACAGCAGAATACAGGAAACACAAAGCCTCAGGAAGTACTCACTGCAGTATTTGCCATACTAACGGCACAAACTCCATGGAGCTTGTCCACCTTCTAACATGACCCCTACACGGCACTATGTTTTCCAAATGCTGAGGTCATTATTACAGAAGGTGCCTTGGGGTGGGGAGAAGACAGGATACAACAAATCCCACTGTCCCTGGGCAGATGGCCCTGCATCTCCTGAGAAACTAGGCCCATTAAGTAGTTCTGGTCTGCAGAAGGCAAGCACCCATGATCTCAAGTTATGCTCCAGAGTTTACTGCTGACAGTCAGTCTTCACTGACTAAACCTCAGCGGGGAACATTGCAACAACAGAGCACTAAGCTGGAGATGCTCCTCTGTGGTTTGTCTGTGGGGTTCCAATGATGCACGCTGCATCCGGCTCATCGTGACCTTACTGCTGCTCCAACAAAGTATGCTGCAAATGATATATGCAGGACAGGGCTGAAAGACAGATCAGAGATTTCTGCAGAGCCCAACTGAAAACAGCTGAATGCAACCTTCACTGTAAGGATTTGTATATTCTCAATGAGGAGATTTGTGTCCTGCAGCACAGCAACCTGCAGGCTGGAAAAGCAGTTTACCACTTGACAGCATTTGCACAAGCAGGAAGATCAGCTTATTCCAGTTTCCAAGTGTAGCAGTATTTCTACATGTGATCAGTAAGACTTTGCCAGTGATTCAACTCGTGACTACCCAGGGCAATCTAAGTAGACGTGTCTTCTACGGAAGAAGGTATAGACTCTTTACATTGCACTGAAATTGATGGAGGGCACCAGGGAATATGGGCATAAGAAAAGAGGAGAAAATAAAACTTCACATGTGAAACACCAGCATCTCTCTGCAGTTATGTTTACAGACTAGAGAATTAATGTCATGGTGGTATTGTATTACAAGGTTTTATGCCTTTATGCAAATCTTAAACTATTCTAGGACTCCAAAAATCTTGGGTAGAACAGGCATAACATGATCTGAAAGCTGCAGAGCACTGGAGGAAGCTGCTAGAGATTGCAATGAGCTTGACATTACTTCCATTTCCCTCAATTTTTCCACTTCAAAACCAAAACAAACAAACAAAAAAGCCAGTACATCTAAAACTCGTAAGTATTTCAGCACAGGAATTGAACCAAAAGAATCAACTTTTCATTGCTTTTGTTTTCAGATATGACATAGGATTGGGCAGAGAAGAGAGGAAGGAATGGGACGATAATTCTGTAATAATAATTTTGGATGAAAGTTTGGATAATTTTGGAGTAATTTTGATTTCAAACTAGCAGCTGACTTGCAACAAGCTCAAGCTGCTGTAAGCACGTAAGAAAGGCAATTCACAAGGAACACCCCACTGCCCTAGAAAAGATGTCTGAATGTCACATGATACAGAAAAAGATCTTACTACAAGCTCATCCTCTCTGGAAGCAGGATGAAGACTTACTAAAGATGAGTCAGAAACCCACAGCAACATAAAATACCCACTCTGTGGTTTCAGCAATGTCAAAAGCTTCTTCACTTACGAGAGCTAAGGTTAAATTTGCACTTTATGTCTTTCTAAATCTATTCCTACTACTTTCTAAATCCACACCACACTTACATTTATCTCAAAACCACTCAAGTGGAACCTTCCTAACATAAAACCAGAACAAGGTGATGAGTCCTGACTTCAGAACAGCAGTTCTGGGAACTCAAGCACAGCTCAGTTTTTCCTGCTCAAAGCTGAAGTTGTTTTCTGGCAAAATTAGTACCTAGGACACCATCAATACAGCTGTGCTGCTCTTCAGTAAAGCAACAGATCATGTCTGATACCAGGTACCTCAAACCACTGTCCTCCCCAACTGCTGTGCAAATCAAGAGGCAAAGCGTTCACCCCCTCCCATGGCTGGCCTCAGCCACTTCCCCTTTAAAAACAGGCTCTGTCAAGGTCTGCTTTGAAAATAAACCTTCAGAAAAGCCATCTGAGTGCAGGAGGTTTTTTTCCTCCTTATTACAAGTCTGCAAAGGCACCACCGGGTACCACACTATCCCATAAAAATGTCAGCTCTTTAGTGATTGCAGCTCTAAAGAGAAGGAACAAACAATAGCGCGCTTCCTTATATGCACACCAGCTCTGTGCTGGAGACACAGACTGCTTCCCCAAATGGTCAAAAAATTGAAGCAGCTCCACTGTGGTTTTTGAATGAGAACAGCTTTAAAGCACACATCCCACCACGATCCAAGTGACGCTGAAGCTTATGATGACACCTACGAGGCTTCCCGGTACCGGCATCAGCAACTTGCTATTTAGTAAGCATTTACTTAGTTTATAAGGCTATTTTCACAGCACAGCTTTCTGCGACCCAAGTAAGTTCCTATTCAGACTTTGCTAACTTGAACTGACAAAAACAGCACCTTGTGTTGCAGTTCAACATCTCTCTGCAAACATCAGCTGGCAGTGATTTAAGAGCCTCAAGCAAACCCAGGAAAGGAGATCAGGGGCCCAAATTCACTCCCCTCTGGCTCCCGCATAAAGACCTCAATCACTGCAGAAACTGAACACAGCCTTTGCTCCATGTTCCTGTCATCAAAAAAAAGAGACTGGAGGAAACAAAACTCAACACCCTGCTCTCACAGAGATCAACGACCAGACTGACTGGCTGCAAAGATGATTGAGCCCATCCTGGCCACAGAAGCAGCACAGAAGGCATGTGCCCTTTGCATACTGAATCTGAGATGGTCCTGCAAGAGCAGTCTGCAACCATAGTCCATATCTAGCCTTGCCTCTAAGCACACAGCTGAGGCCCTGCACAAAACAGTCCTGGAGAAGTAAGGAGGAAAGTAACTCCCAATTTGCTTCTCTGCCACTAGTCTGTTTGCTTACTCCCAGCAAACTGTAATACCAGGAGTTGTCCCTTAGGCAAGGCTATATTCAGAGCTGGTAGCTCACAGCTCTGTTGCAGCATTTGCTGCTGCATTTGTCAGAGGCTACAAGGACTGAAATATGGAGAGACTTCAGCACTTCAGAGCCTCATACAGCCTAATTTTAGGTGCATTAGGGAATTGCTGCCATATATTCTTTCAATTGCACGTGCCATTGTGATCACTGAAGAATTCTAATTCCATTACTCTATAATGCAAGATGCAAAAAAATAGCTCTAGTGTCTGCTCATGTTTGCAGGTACAACCTAAAGTAGCCAGGGTGTCAGTCGCGAGCTGAAGAAATAAGGGCAACCGATTCCACTGCTTGAAGAGCGCCTTGTTCCGCCAAAGCCAACAGCATTGGCTCTGAACACAGCCAAACTGCTTTCCTGGCCAGACAGAGTTTTGGGAGCTATTGAGAATAGGAGTGCAGCAGCCAACCCGTAAGGGGCAAGAGAAATCAGAACCTTTGCAATAGAAGGAGGAGGTGAAAGTCATCAGATTGCTCCACTGGAAGCTGAGCAGCTTCTGCATGTCCCTGGAACGAGCTGGTGAGTGCTGCCCTGGCAGCGGCACTGGGTGCAACAATGTCCCATTCTGCACTGGGGAGTTATGTCACAGCGGTCCCAGTCACACGGGCAGAGGGAAGCAAAGAAAGCGCATTATTCACAGCCTGACATGGATGAACCCAGCCTAACACATGCACTTGGAAAACACTGTTCTCTCTGTTCAGTAATATTATTTCACATTCCACTCGTTTTGATAACCTTTTCCTTCTCCATCTACCCCGCTGACGAGAAAGTCGACCAATGCCTTCTCCTGAGATTAGCCAACATACAGAACTGCAACAGATACCACTAAGCCTCATTTCACAATAACTACCAAATGCATATAATAAAAAGCTAGAGAAATTTAGAAGGGAAGCCCCCCTCCCCTCCTGCACCAGGGTAGGGATTGCTTCCCAGAATTTACTTAATGCTATCAGGTTGCTAACACGTAGCCTTTCACTCTTACCGGAAAGGTAAGCTCCACAAAACGATGTAGAAGTAAGGAAACTCAGGCCTTTATTTCATGTCTCTGTGTCCCTTTGACATGGCCTCAGCTTTGGAAAAAAAAAAATCTAGGGCAAGTCCTAATTTTATCTGTAAAAAACCCCTGTATTCTAAAAACTCTTTACACAGATAAAGTAGAGATGATCCTCCTCTGTCAGAAAAACCCACATGTGGCATTATATCTGTAACAAGCCTGCGTTCATCTGTGAAGTGTCCTGGCAAATCCAGAAGGCAACAAAGGATCAAATCTGCATGGTGAATTTACAACTAATAGCCAAGCAAATTACAAGACCACAGAGGTATTTTTTCCTTTGATGTGCAATAGCACTTTGGGGATCTTTTCTGAGCTGCTTATTCATTTACTGTCCTCATTTTTAACAGCATCCTTGAGGCTATCTGCTACCTCCTGGATTCTCAGTTTACTAGAAACATCTTAAGATAACATAGATGTATAGAAAAATAGCTTCCCAGGATGGAATTAACTGAGAATAGAATGAAAAACAACTCCTGAGGAGCAAAAGCTGCATTTTACAAGGGTTATCTTGGACTGGAACAGATTCCTTACTTGTAATTCAGTTTCCTTTCCTATCCCTGCAACAAAATGTTTGGTGTATTTTTAAGCTTCAGCTTTTTTTTCCTTGGCTTTTCTTGAGAAACAAACCTTTTCAAATGTTCTGGCTGTTTTCTACCTATATGACTCAATACAAAAAACTGCTGTTAGATATTGTAATGTGGTGCTTCTGATCTACCTTACTGCATCTTCTGAGCAAATGCGTAACCCCAAAGAGAAGCAATTTAAGCACGCTTTCTCCCTCTTCATTGCCTCCTTCAGTTACAAAGTACATCACTGGACATAAGTGTTTAAACTTTAATCATCCTTCTGCATATCCAGTTCTGAATCAAACTAAAGAAAGAAAATATTTCAAGACAGATATGCTGAAACAGCAATGTATGTTTAAAATTAAGCACCAGTTTAACGTATCAAAGCCACAGATGACTCTGCTACCAGGCAGCAACTGAGAAATAAAAAGCTACATGCCATCTGTGACAAGCATGGATTCCAGGATTCTGCATAACATCAAAACGTGTCCTGCTGTGAACCTAGGACCAGGAACAACAATCCTGGTCACACTTCATTGCAACCAGTGACATGGGGACATCTTCAAAGTGTTGCTCAAAGGGCATAAGCTCACTTCTACCTGGATCAGAGCAACCAACAACGCGTGGTAACTGTAAGCACCCCCCAGAAAGCCCCCAAACTCCACTGTGTCACAATCTGGGATTAGATAAAACTTATTCTGCATGAACTCATTTAGAGCCATGACAGCTAAACTCTGATATCACCTATGGAAGAAAAACTGACTGTATCCATTCAGAATTTTTATGCAAATCAAGGTCTCTGCAAAAATTGCCCTATTTTTAATTACCCTACAGACTGTACATGAAGCATTAAGCCCCAGAGGGTTTATCCTACCAGCAGGACTGAGGAGCTAAACCTATCAAATGTATTTACAAACAGCCTCTCCACCCGTTGGCTTACCTTTTCAACATCTGCTTTTGTAACATTGATGTCAGCATCCATTTTCTCAAAATACTGCTGTGCTCGATCAGCTTCTTTGCAATCACGCTCAAACCGCCTTTTACTCTGGAAAGCAAAACCAGAAGCCTTCGTTATAGGAAAGAAGCACGATACCAAAATCTACTTGAAATCGATACCTGCCCCTAAACTGTATGTCAGTTTAGCCTGCTCTTCAGGCTGCTTGATTCTACCAACATCATTAGTATTTCATGTTTTCCCCTGTTGGCATTTCTTCTGCTCTTGTAGACAAGATCACTCCCCTCTTTCACTTAACCCCCCCATTTTTATAATGCACAAGGGAGTTAATAAGATCCACACATTTACAAGTCAGACTTCTGGTTTCTGATGTCCCCTTTCTTTATCCTTCCCTCCACTTACAGTCTCGCTTTTCATTCATCATATGAATGACAATTCCAAGGTATTTACTTTTGAGAAACAGCATCTCACTCAAGAGATGGTCTCGTTCCATTTCCTCACACAGTATGAAGCTATTCAGCTTACAGCTGAACAGCACCCTCAGGGACTCCACATTTCCAGCAATGCTTAGCACGCTTTTCAAGTCATATCAAATGAAATGCTACTCATGATAGACATAAATCCCACAGAAAGCCAAATGTGCTATTAAACCAAGCTTTTTTTGCATCTACCAGTGCATTTAAGACAGCGGAGTTTTAAATATCCCATTTCTACAGTTCTTAATCCATACATTCCCATCATTCCAAATATAACATTTGTAACCATCTCTATGAAAATAGTACAAAAATGACTTAAATGTGCTATCTAAGGAAGTTTCCACTTACTGCCTCAAGTTGTTTCCAGCAAGTTTCAATATGTTGTTGTGCCTTTCTGCCATCGTGGAAGTGCTGTTTAGAAAAAGAGAAAAGCAAACATTTTGAATGACAAAGGAACAAACAGTCAATTATGCTCAAGGAGTTGCAGAAAAAAGCAGCAATGCTTCTAGCAGCTGTGTTCTGTAAAGCTGGTGAATTGAGCAGGTGTATGATGAGTATCTGATGTCTCAGCAGGCTGCAGATGTATATTTGCATCCATTATAATGGTTAGTTAGACTAAGGCTAATTAATCCCTTTAGCAATTCTACCTTGCATTGTTCACTGTATCTCATAATTATTGGTTTCCCATACCACAAAATCTGAAGCACTTTCGTCTGAAGACTGTTTCTTTGGTTTCTGAACACGAGCTCCAAATTAAAATCTTTCTTTACATGGCATTTACCAAGATGCCCTTGATTGGCACATTCTAACAACTGATGTTGGTTCTGATTTTCATTCAGACTCAACATAAAACCTTCTTCCTCATCACTGGCTGTACATGCAAGGCCAGCTATTCATTTCTCTTGAGAGGTGCTCAATTCCCTGGGTTTCCACCCCCCCCAACCCTCCTATCCCCACACAGTGGGGGTGCATGTGTGTGCACTATATATGTTAGTTCCATAATAAATGGCAAGGAACTTCTCCTGATGTGCTTTTTGGAGCAAGACTCTAAATTGTTGTGGGTTTAAGTAACAGTTTTTAGCCCTTACACAATGCTTTTCATCAGAGAATCTAGTATGCAGTAGATACTAACCCCTCTATCTTCCCTATGCCTCACTTTTCCTCAGCATAAGCAATTCATTCAAGATCAGTACGTAAGTCAATGACCCAGCTCTAAATAGGAATGTTAATGCAGCCCCCAACTGACCTCTAGAATAGGTTACTCCCCTGCCAAACCACCTTGTAAAATAAATACTATGGCAAACTACAAACAAGAGGAGAGGTGTCTACAGCAGAAAACCCTATTATTAACTGGCAATTATGATGCTATATTCAAATGCAGGTATGGTTTCAGGCAGTAAACTTGAAAAATTAAGATCTGATATTGCCAGATAATCGCACTGGAACTACCAGCATTCACACATCAAATCCACACGCAGTCAGACATTAGACGCATCTTAAGCAAAACGATTATCACCAGTCTGCTAGGGTAGATCAGCTCCAACTTAATGGTAGCCTGCCATAAACTGCCAAAATCAGAGAAATGTATCGGCAAGCACTTCTCACTTGGCAGGTACTCAGTTTCCTGCACCTTCCACTCAAGATTTTTCCTATCAGAGGAAAAATTCCCCTGGTGTTTTCCTATCATAGGCAGGTTTCTGGAGCAAACGCACCAGTGACATTTCCCAGCTGCCTTCCTGGCTCAGAGGCACACCAGCAAAAAGCCCCAAACCTGCAGTTCTCTGTCACACCACATCCAACAGACTTGTATTGCCTTAAAAATCACAACCGCCTTCAACTTGCCTGCGAGAACAGACAACCATCCCCCCCCAGTGTGCTCTGGATACTACTGCGTGCAGTCCCAAACACTGGCTGCTAGGGATGGATGCTCCCCTACAGTTGAAGGTATGGGCACTCTATAGCTTCAACTTTCTGGATAGTGTCTATCCCTGCACAAAGCAGAGAAGAGGCACAATAGCAATGATGTTTCTAATTCCAGGCACATGCCATGCTCAGCTCTGGCTCTGCTCCTGCCTACTGAGGAGGGAGAGCATGCAGCAGCCACAGCCTGCCACTGCTGTGGCTGGGCACAGACACCTTTTGCCATACACCCAGATGGTACTTGCACAGCTCAGCCCCTTTTTGGCTTCTCCGAGAACTCAGTCACCACATGACAGCATTAAAATTAAGCAGACCTAACGAAAACCGCTGGGGCGGTGGGGAAAGGCTCCAAATCGATTTCAGTTATTTTGGAGCTCCCATTTCCTTTCAACTCTGCATGTGACAGACTCGGCATCTTCCTTGCCGGGGGGCTCTGAAACACTCCTCATTTCAGGCTCGCTTAGAGTTTAGGGAAACGGTCCCAAGAAGCAACAAAACCAGTCCCAAGAACCAACTGTGATATAACACTACATTTTTCATCGTTTTGCTAATGAGCATGGAATTCATGAAAGTCTTTTAGCAGTGAAGCTGCAAGGAAAATGACTTGGCTGTCTTCACAGTGCATTTCCTGCCTCCCCCCGCCTTTGCTTGTGTGCTCCCCTCTTCACCAGCTCTGATTTTGCTGGAGTGCAGGAAGGGACTTCATTTGGGAGCAGCTGGCCTGCACAGAACCTAATACTGTCAGCGACCCGTAAACTGTAGGAATATAACACGTCAGGTTAATTTAACAGAGCACAACTGCATATGGGGCTGAAGGTTGAACCTGGAATCAGAAGCGTATCAGATAACAGGACTATCCCAAGCTCACATTTTTAAACCACTTCGTAGTTAACAATGTAATAGTAATTTTGCTCTCTTATTTCCAAATTTGTCTTCCCTGTAAAATAAGCCCTACAAGCTGCTGGAAGTACATACGAGAGAAGCAGAAAGCACGAGCAGTGTGGCTGCATCTACATCAGATTTTGCCGTATTGCCCTGCTTTTTTCCCCCCTCTCTTTTTGTAAAAGAAAAGATCTTTTACAGAAATGGTGCACTGGGACGTGAAATGGACATTACTGAAGATTATTAAATAGTGAAAATGAGGAACTGATGCCAAGTGACAGTCTGATAAAGACAGGCGCATCCCAGTTTGGAGGTTTCAGTGCAATATTGTCTTTTTTTAGTTCAATCAGTTTCTAGATTACCCCCTATCTCACTGTATTATCCCATATCTATCCTTGTTATTAGATAAAGCTACACATGATATAACACATGTAATTACATACTGAGAGCACTTCTGCTTTTGTAAACTTTTTACCCTCACAGCAGGATTTCTGCTTTCCAAAAATTCATCTTTATATAAATCAACTAAGAGGAATGTTCCTACTCTCTGTATTGCTTCAGTACCCCATCTTATGGGTAAGAAAATAGAGACAGCACGGTTAAGTGATCTGCTCAAAGTCATACAGGAAGCCTCCGGTTTCCTCAGACCCTGTAACTATCTTCAACTTCCGCAAACTCATTTCCTTTACAATCTTCTTAAACAGCAAATGTCTTTCAGTCTTTGTTTTCTTCCCCCTCCAAAATACTAAGGAAAAAATAACTAAGATCAGGTCCTCCTTCATCAAGCACCAAGACGCTAGTTCTATTTTAAAATGAAATAATTGGTTTTTCGACACCTGATAACTCAGCAAATGGAAAGATGACAAATGATTTAGCAAATCATATGGAAAACTACCATGCTTAGTCACATACATTTCAGCAGCACACAATGATGAATTTGGAGTAGCTAATACAATACAGAATACTGTTGTTCCCTCCCCCACACCCCCCAGCAAACGTCTAACCTAATACACCCTGATCAGGCTATTTCAAAACCTCAGATTACAAGCAAGATACTGAATCAGTGAATCACACTTCAAGTGTGCCAGGAAGACACTTGCAGCAGCGGTGTTGGTTGTTCATACGCTGTGATTTCCTCTACGCTTTTCAGCCACATCCACATCATTCAAAGCACATGTTTAAAACACAGTAAAGTGAAAGGTTTGGGTTTATGCATGTTTATTACTCGACCTCTCTAAATCACCTTTTAATCTATACTCTGGAATCTTTGGGTAGCAATCACCATACCAACTTTCAGATTTACCTGGAAAACATTTTATCCAAGCATTAGACCTACTAAAAACCACAGAAGCATCACCCAAACTCAAATCAACCTGGCTACATGACCATGACTGTCCTTTTAGCCCAGTGTTACAGCATGGTGCAGTTTGCATGTCACAGAGTGCTCTGAACAGTCCATAACTGGCCATGTTTTAACTGGATATCTCTATCCATTGTATGCTCACCTGGTAAGACCCAATAATTCAGTTTTTAAGCAATCTGATGCAAGTTAAGAGTTGAAGGATTTTCAGCACAGTAAAAAGTTGCTTTATGAAGCCTCTGGGCATTACATTCTGAAAAACTCCCAGCTCAAGGAATACTCAGTTATAGTAAAGGAGGGACAGTTTTAGGAAGAGCAGGAAATCCACATGAAGACCCACTGTACATGTGAGTTTTTCCCCCTTTTGAATCCAGCCATACCAATGGGTGTGCTCCCCTCATTACCACACTGTGCTTGCAACAGCTGGGGAGAAATCCTGGCTGCTGTGCAATCAAAGACAAAACTCTCATTGACTTTTGTTAGGCTCTGATTTCACCCTTGTTGATCAAAACACTGGGAACAGCGAGTGAGGTACCTACAATCCAGCGCCTGTCACTGCCAACACCATTACAGTAAGCAGCAGTGGGATAGTTCTGCAGAACTTTCTTGGAATTCAAGAGGGTTTACACAGCCACACAGCTCTGGGAGCAGAAAACAAAAGCTTGTTAGAAGATGCCTCTCGTCTTTCTAACCTTTTAGAGGAGCAACAGAAAAGCAAGATGGAGTTAAAAGCATCTCCTAAAGGACAATACAGTCCAATAGTTCTGCTGAAGAATTCCTGGGCAGTTCTAAATGAAAGGACTGCCTGAAACAGGTAGACTACCAGCATGCCAACTGGGCTGCTTCAATGCTGAAACAAAAACAGGCCATGTGAAACAGTTTGAGAAAGGCTGAAAGACAGGCTTGGTTTTTCTTAAGAAGTAAAGAGCAATTGATTACATGGTTAAACTTAAGACTTACACATCTACAGTCTGTTTATATTATAACCAGTCAGAAAAATACAATTTATATGCATAGCATATGGTTCATTTGACAACATCCTATTTAAGAACTCTCAGAAAAGAGATCTATGACAAGGCTGCTCCATTCTCATTTCTGTTTTCAAACTAGATCACATAACAGTGAAAAACCAGTTACAATTTGACTTCTGTAACTGTCACTCTCAGCTCACATTGATAGTCAATATAAACTCACTCCCAGGAACTAGTACTTGCTCCTCCAATTCAAACTATCTCCATTTTTGTTACAAGTGACTCCTAAAATAATGGCAAGTGATAAAGCAAACCAGAGATGGAAATTAGAGAACATTACTTCTGTTCTTCCTTGATTTTCTCAGCTCCATTTGCAAAAGCCTTGTCAAATGTTCTTTTCCTGGCTGCAAAGACAGGAAACAGCCTCCTCAGAAGAAAGCTTCGTTTCCAAGAATAGCAACGTATTCTTGAGGTCTTATCGCTCTCATTTGTAGCAAGAGTAACATAAGGGTCCTGTGAACATTGACATGAAACACATGACTCTCTCCACACATGTTCATCAGTGCTACTTCATATTGTGGGATAAGCCTGCTCTCCTTTGCAACCTTCCATAGGAACTTCAGTGTTCACATCTACTCATTGATTAGGTCAAATCTGAAGCAGGTTATATGAACGTTGTTCAAGCTTGGTGTTCATTTGACTTGAACTGTCTTCTGAAATGGAGCATTCCAAACAAATTCCAGCTACAGACCACCAAGACCAAAGTTTCTCAGACTTCAAAGACCAGATCAGTTGCACAAGACAACCAGAACTAGCTGCTCATGCCTCCAAGAAGATGTGACAACAGAGCAACAGTGATTAGCGCAAACCTGGAAGACACTGCGACAGTACTGTTTGTAGCAACTTGTCATTTCATGCTACTTGAGCTTCCGTCTCTTCTACTTCCCAGTCTTGTCACAAAGCTTCTCTTCCACTGATCCACATGTAAGAGATGGCATCTCAACAGGCTGTCTGTTCGCCTCGTAAAAATGGTCTATGGTTCCTCTACAACTCTTACAGCAATAAGAAAACTAGGAAGTGTACAAGCTAACAGGCAAGGAAATATTTCTTGTTTAAGTTGCTGCAACCTTTTAGCTGTTTCCATACAGCCTTCATGAAAATATATACCCACACATACGAATTAAGCCTGGCACCAGATGTATAAAATATTGAATGTTATTAACTAAAATGACAGCTGAACATGCTCACATGTACCATTTACCTCTGGCCCTGGACAAACAGCATTCACACACACTTAAGGTATGCTCTACAAGCATAGCTTTCTTGTTGCTCATTCATTTTAGGTCAACATCTGTGGCTGGCTGGATAGAGCACAAAGGGGAAATTACGTGTGGCCCAAGCTCAACCCCTCTCACCCTCAGGCACTTCAGTCATGCACTGAGCAGGAAATGTTACTGTCCATAAAATGCATCTCTCATCTCATCTCTTCCAAAGGCTGTTGTCCTGCAGTGCAATATTCAGGCTAATATGCAGAAAATGTAACTCCGTTTGTTTGCAACCATATCCTGGTTCCCAGGCAGAATTCTGCATGTAGTAAACAAGCCGATTTATTTATCTGAACTACTATTTCATAGTTCAATGTACCCATTCAAAACTGGGAACAACAGGATACTAAGCCCAGTGGTCCCACCTTTAACCCTGCTAAACCCAAAGTTCATACTATACCTTCTCAGCTGGATGGGATACTGGTATTAGTTTTCCACATGATTTTTCTTGGAAACTTTGGCAATAAGCACTTGCTTTTTCCATTTCAGCACAGTGCTTCACTGCACAGTTAGATGACATGTACAAATATTTAACATGGTTTCATTAAATCTGTACCACAGTTTGGGGAAAACCAACAAACACTCAATAAGAATATACAGAATTTCTGATCTTTCCTAACCAGTTTTTTGCATTTCTTCATTTCGTACAGCTGCTACTTAACACTCAATGAGTACAACCTGACTTAATGAAATACAGCTGAAATATCTTGTAAGAACAAACATAAACGGAGTTGGATCATTGTGCCATGTATTTATCAAATACATAAATATTCCATAAATGCCCACTGGAGTTTTCTTTCTGTTCATAAAAAGCACTTCATAAATAGCAAAGCTTCTACCTGGCAGCATAACTGTTTAGTTTGTATACCCTTATACTTAGGTTAAAACTAAGTTTTTCTAACTCCATTCAGGAAGCCATAAACTAAAAGTGGGTTATTCACAGAACAAAAGCTGGGGAAAGCTCAGTTTAAACTTGAAGTTTGAAGTTTGTAAGTCACTTCCTTCCTTATCTCCTTTTTCCTCTTCCTACTTCCCGCTTTGCCTTTAGCTCATCTTTTCTGGAAGGCAGCAATATCTCTTTGTACCTCTGTAGCACAAAGCACAGCTGTGCTCCACACACTCTGAGACCTTGAGACACAAAATGCAACAGGGAAGAATCCATTGTGCGCTTGGCAGGGTCGTATTCTGCCATCCTGTCCCACGCTTGCACGGTGCATCATGCTGCAAGAAATCCTGCTGGAAACCACAGGACTGTTTGCGGAACAGGGCACTATTCAGAATGAGTGAGTGTGGCAGAACTCCTCCAATTACTTACTTTTCATCAACACCTGAGAGTCTACAAGAAACAGAAAGTTCTCTGACACGTACTCCCCTGCATGAATACACACAGGGAAGATACATACACTACACCATAAAGAACCAGACCCATAAGGATGCATTCATTCCTTGTCCCCCTTCTATCCCAACACAAAATGGAATGTATTGACATCAGGTAAATTCTCTCCCAACCACAGAATCCCAGTGCTGCACCAGTCCAGTCTGCAGCAAAGCTCTTGGCTTGAACTTTACTTTTATGCTCAATTGTATGGAGGCAGCCTATCCCCAAGGGGAGGTGGAGGTAGAGGTGAAAGCAGCAGCAGTAATAAGAGGGATAGTTCATGACTCCCAAAGACGTTTTTAGCAAAGCTGACATGAGCAACAGCTACATAGAGCAGCTGCTGCCAGAGGAGACCATGAGTCAGACTTAGTTTGTGACCACAGATCTAAATCAGAATCGCCCCAGGAATTAATCCTACAATTCCTATTCAGATAAACTACAGCACTGAGAGGATACCTGAACCAGGCTATCTCCTGTGAGACTTTAAGACAAAAAAGGGCATTCTGAATGCTTGTGCAGCACTGGCTCCATGTTTGCTCATGTAAGTACCACTCAAACAAAGGGTTGTAAACCCCCCCCCCCCCGCATCTAGGTTACTTTAGTATTTAGTTATTAATAGGAAATGAGCATGCTGAGTAACTTGGCAGGCGCCACAATGTGAAGCAGCAGATTCCTCCAGATGAGCAACCAAAATGCTGGTATCTTTCTCTCCTATGGAAGATACCTGGTCTGCTTAGGAGCTATCACCACAACCATCAACAGCTGCAATGGGTGGCAGAAGAACAACTTGCCAGTACATTTCCAAACTGAAAAAGCATTACCTGTTAATGTTCATGAAGTCCAAATACCCCTCTTGACATGCCTGGGATCATCTCCTTTTCCTTTATCACAGACAAGCAAGATTAAGACCCAGTTTTGTAATGCTGCAGGGCCCCAAGCTCAAACCTGACACCTTCCACAGCCACCCCCAAGTAAGGTTTTGGTGAAGTTGGGTGGCATGAAGAATGACCACACAAACAAGTTCTGTCCCTGAACTGCTCCGAGAGACAATCCCCAACTCATCTGAGTGGCTTGGTGATGGAGGTCTTGGTGTACTGAAGGGGAATTCAGTCACATGCATTTGGCCTCAATAACCTCATAAGAAAGGTGGATGGGGCATCGCCTTCACATGTAGCATAGAACTGAAATTTCAGCTTTGAAGCAGCTAGTGAGATCCTGGCTGAAGCACAGAATCACTCACATGAGAGCAGGGACACACTAAGATCAAGAGCATACAAGAAGTCAAAGAGAGAAGCGGTACTAGGAAGAGTTTCACTTCACTAAACAGCTGTAAAGAACTGAAAGAGCATACGGAGTTCTCCTCACACAGGCTGCGTGTGAAAAGCAGGCAGGGTGTACACCTAACTCTATATATAAAAACTGCATGCCAAGTTATTTTATCTAGCATAAAACCATTGCAAGGCTTCATGAACTATTAGGTTCTGTGCTGCTTACACACTACAGGCTTCTACTTGTCAAGGGAAAACAAAGAAATGTGATTTATTATTGTGCAACCCCAATAATCTGCTAGTGTAATTCCGCTTTAATCAGAGCTAAATGAGCATGAAAACAGAGCAACGCAAGCATGCATCAGCCCCCACGTGTTTAAATCACCACCCTCATCCCTCATGACTATTAAATACATAATTCCTGTTGCATAGCAAAGGGGTTTCCTTTGCAAACAGCTTTTAATTCCGATATATTTGCCTGACCACTTTCTGCTGTACTTGAGTTCATCTTTCACACATTTATATTTATGACACCTCTGTGTATCATCTCCATCTTCCAGGTGGGAAATGACAACAGAAAGAGCAAGGGTGATTATCTAGGTTAGTCATATTGAAATCACTGGAAATTTGTACCATTTTACAGGTATCTGGACACCTGAATGAATTCATTCAAATTATACAAGACTGTGGACAAGAACGTGGGTCTCCCAATTCCTATATGTGACCATAGCCCAGAACCCATCATCTTTTCTTACAGCTTACAGCACCTTGATGAACTTGGTAGTGTTAGATTAATGGCTGTACTCAATCTTAAAGGTCCTTTGCAACCTAAATGATTCTGTGAACTTGTAGCACAACAACAGCTGATGACAGATCAAGCAGCAAGCACAAGAACTCTGCCAGCAAAATTGCTGGAAATACCAGACCATTCATCAACTCATATCATAAAAGGTTTTGCCAAAACATCAGCCCTGTGTGATATTTACACAGCCACCACCTTCCCCTCCTGCAGATCCCAGCATGACTGACGCGTTTGTGTTTTACAGCATGAAGTGAGAGGCTGGGCATGAAAAATGCCTGAAGGAGGAAGCAGTTTCCTTTTCAACACCATTTGCTCATAAATGAGAAATCTACAGGAATCAAGACAAGGGTTTGTAATTTATAAAGCTTCTATTCATGTTACAGGAACAAAACAACCAACCGTGAGTGACAACTGCTTTCTGTTAAAGGAGGAGAATTATCAGCAACAGCAGGTAATACGCTCTCGGTTTGTTTTTGCTGTTCCCATGCTGTTATCACTCGACCTATATTAAAACAATTTTCCTGTCATTCACCCATTACTTATGAGCCACGCTTACTACAACAGTGTACAAACAAAACCAAAAAGCAATCATTACCACTCATGCTCTTTACAAGATTGACATTTGAAGCACAACAAACGAGGACTTGCTAACAGGTAATTCAATCACCTTACACACCCATGTAATTGAAAAATTAGGTAAAAATATTACAAGTGACGGAAAAATGCCATACTAGAATGCTTCTTTTTGTTTCGCTTATTGTACAGTCTATCCTGAATAAAAGGGCATAGATGTGACTAAGAAAACATTCTCATGACAGCTGTATGCAAAACATCCCTTTATGTTGCTGCCAAGTTATGTCCCAGAAAGATTACACACCATTCTACAAATTAAAGGTGCATCTATCTATTCTATTGCCCTGATGACAGACTTACCATCCTAATATCATACTCAGGAAAAGATGGTAACATCCAGGACTCTGGTCCTGCACAGCACTCCAACAAGCTTAACTAGTTATAAAAGCTGAAGTTTTGCTGGACTGGGCAGGAGTACTTCTGCACTTCCCATAAGGACCAAACATTTGGAAATCAAATACAGTGCCCTGATGCTCCATCACCTCATTGCACTCTGCTTTATCATTTTATACCTGCGTTAGAGGTATTTGTAACATTAATGCTTAGAATCACTATTTTATGGCCACTCATCCAAGGGATAAAAAGGTTCAAGGCAAGGAAAGATAATTGTATCTCAACTATATGTCTTTTAGAGCCGGTGACATGCAAATTAATCAGCACTGAACATTTACTGTAGCAAGCATATAGGTTCCTAAACTGCAAACTAAAATAGAGTACTATCACAAAGATCCTAATTCGACTTAGCCTGAAGGGTAACAGGTTGAAAACCAGATTCCCCACCATCACAGAACACAACAGACCCCATATCTCTCATCAGAATCATCGCTTAGGAAGCTCGGTTAAATTAGATCTGCCTGAGAAGCAGGAAAATGTGACCCACGATCCTAATAGTTCATTCAATTCATCTCTGTCGTAGTTTCTGTTTATTTCAGGTTTTATACAGTGCTGCCGGACTCTTCCCTAAGCAAGCTCTTGGCTAACAGATCCTTAAGCACAGATGGGCCTCTGACCTTATTTAGCAGGGATTCTCCTGAAGGCATTGCTGTCTGATTTTATAACGTTTGATTCAAATGATTCAGTGACATGGCCAAGGCACATAACCCACTTTTTTAATGCTTGGTTCATCAGCAAAGCTCATGTTTAATGAACTACAAATACATTTTGCTTAACACTGAACTCCCCTACCATTAATTATCTGCCTTAAATAGCAATGAATGATGAATAATAAAAACCAATTCATTACCGATTTCCTCTCTTGCTTCAGCTCCTGCACATAGCGCGTCAGCTCTCCAGTGATAAGAGAGGTCATGTTCTCTGAGATGACCTCATGCTGTCCAGCATAGTCATTCATTTCATTTAGAGTGGCTAGGAAGGCTCTAGCTGATGTGTACCTGCAGAGGACAAAAACACATTTTGCTTTTAGCCCCTTTCTTTTCAGAAAGGCACGCTGCAAAGGGAGGCTGAATCCTTCTTTAGCAGTTAGTATTGCTACGTGAGACTGAGTATGAATTGGCACAGATTCACCTGAAGGAAGTTCTCAAACACAAGCCTATCACACACACTGACAGCTGTCTGATAAATCTATCTTGAATTAGACAGTTTGACATTAGCTCTTACAATATCACAGTTTTAGAGTGCCAGGTTTTTCATCAGCACAGCTCTGGAACTTCACTATTCTCTATTCACTGAGCATCCCTAGTTATACTTCAAGTCCTACAATTCAGTGCACAGTCATCAGTGCACCCTACCTGGCAAAATCCTGGCAGAGCAACCAATTTTTTTTGGCTAGCATAGAGTAGAAAATAAGACTTTTGATACTGCAAAATGGATTTAGATCCGCTATAGTTTATAAAGCTTTCAAATCCCAAGTTTATTCACCAGGTGTTCAATGTCAACCCATGTTTTTAGTACCTTCCATCACAAGGTTTATTTTTCATATAAAATAATCTCCCATGCAACGTTCCATGTGTTAAGAGGGAGAAACGAACATCTGCGCACACGATTTCAAAACAGCAGATTATGTCACTAGCATATTCAGCACAGCACCAACAGAGCCACATTTAAATACCTCAGCTGGCTGTGCTGGTCAGCCAGAGAACAGCAGCTCTGAAGCACTGCACTTGTACATAATAAAAACAACCCTATTAATATTAAATGGCAGTGGTCTGCATTGATAGCATCACCTGAAGGTGAAAAAGCAAAGCAAAGAGGGAGAGATTTAAAGAGCAGAGGGGTACAAGTAGGGATAAAAAAAACAAACCAGGAGAAACTGAGAAAGGAGACTAAAACTATAGTCCAGTAGAAGCAGACACTTCCACAGTCAAGCTGTGGTGCCTTGAAAGAAATCCCCATTGCAAAAGACAAAGATCAAAGCCACAGAACTACAGAGTGGCAATAGGCTTGAGCACTGATAATTTCTATAGGGGCTGTCTCAAAGCAGCGTCCAAGGCACCCAAAGGTTGCGTGACAAACCCCAGACATTGTTTAGAGACATGAGGAAGCTATACGGAGGTAAACACGATACTTAAAAGGTCAAAGGATACACAGGATCTTCTGTGCCACACCATATGAATCATTTAACTCCAGCATCCTTCTCCAGCAACGAAGGATGTGTCAAAAATTATTGTAGCAAACTCAAAATACCCATTTATGGTAGAGCTACCCAAGGGCAGATTTATTCCTAACCCCAGGTACGGACCAAAACAGCTGATGTGCTGGGAACATAACCTTCCTTGTGTAAACATCAGTATCTCAGGAAACAATGGCATAAATAACTGGTTCCCAAACAATGTTACTAAAAATAAAAGGAGAATGAAAGGGCTGTTATCTCTGTTGATATGAGCTACTAGAGGAGCTCTATACAGCAGCTTGGGGGGGGTTGACCCCAAAAATCTCGATTAATATTAATTATCATACAGTTGGACCCATATCCAAAGTCATTTGCAATGTTTCAAATGTCAAGGCCAAGGGTTTAAGTCTGCTGCTGGGCCCTCCAGAGGCAGAGCTGCCTCCTGCAACACAAGGCTGCAGGCTTGGACTTTGAATGCCTTTGTTCAGAGCTGATGCATTAAAAAACACTGACACTGAGGAACTTCAGAGAGCTCTCAGGAAAAAGGTCTTGCTCTGGTTTATAACCAGACATAGTCTGTTGGAAAGCTCATTCTCTGGAAAGTGCTCTCTGAAGAGTACCTTTATCCTCCTCAAAGTGAGAATGCTCTTGGCAACATGGGGTCTATCACCCCCTGCATCCATGTCCGCAGTGTTTCTCAGTGAAGGAGCTGTGCTTTGATGCCGCAGTCACTATCTGTGAATGCATTAGTCCCCTGGCATCAGGGAGAGAGTCTCTGAATACATGAATCAACATCAGACAGCTGAGGCCATGCAGCACCCTTCAATTGCAGCAAGTCCTGCATCAATCCATCCCAGGACACTGCGAGCACAGACTACCTCCTTCATCTTACTCCTCAAGAACCACTGGTTTCTCCATGGTATTATAACATTATCCCTTTAGTAAATTACTAATCTGTGTTGTCAGTCCCTTTGAGTAATGTAATACTTATACAGACTTCTTAAGTTTCATGCTAAAATTAACGACTGCTGCTGTTCCTGCTGAAAGGACTTAAGAGTTTGGTCATTCATTTCAAAGAGCCAGGGTCACACAGGCTGACAAAGTTATTAAGGTAAATAGAAAAAAATAAAGCAAAAAGAAACTAAACCAGGCACCCAGAAGCTGTAGCATTATAGAGGGAATTGAGTAGTTACAGAACAAACCCAAACTAAAAATCCACTCCTTAGTATCTGCCATATAAGCCTGCATCTATGATTTCTATACTCTTATACTTGACTTTAAAGTCTTTGCTTTACAAGCCAAATCCTAGCTGGTAATCCAAACTTTTCCCCTTCCTCCATCAACACATGCTCACCCAGCAGTGGATCAAACCATACCTGTATTCCTCCTCCTCTTTGGAGTTCTTTTTGGGTTGATATTTCTTCGAAAGATTCCTAAAATTAAAAATACATACATTAAAAAAAAGTGCATTTTATATCTCTTTTAAACTAACTGGATAAACTTTGATTCACACACATGCTGCAGGGCTGCACTTTTTATTGGCAGGGACTAGACACCTTTCCAGAACTATGATTGTAATTAGGCTTTTTTGTGTTGCTGTAGCACTTAACGGGCCACGCAGTGCTTCAGTCTCTAACTGCAAAGAGCAGCACATTCTGAATCCAAGTTCCTAAATTAAGGTCATGAGAATTATACACCTGAGTTCTGGTTCTGCTGATGCACAAGTTTCCTTCACCTGATCTAAAGGAGAGACCCTTTTCCAGAGAAAACACTGGTCCTTGGCTACACAGACATGCTTTACAAACTCCACCCAGCAGAAGGTGCTACTCCATATTCGAAGGTCAGCCAGCCCATCAGCATGATTTGCAGCAGCAGATGACACTCATGGCCAGGCAAATCTGTCCATTTTTAGCAGGATGCTTCCAAGGAAAGGAACAACCTTCACAAACCCGTGGGAAGCTGAGATGATGAAAGAGGGATCATTTTATGATTATCAGCTGATACTGGGAGAAACATGCAATTTGATTATCACAATTAGCACAGATGATTGCATCTCTCATTATATTTAAAGGCTGCTTCAGCAATTAATAGCAACATACAAGTGGTATTAATGGAATCATCCAGAGGACTACCAAGTTTCATTGCCCTGTCTGTGCCAAACTCTTTGGAGGACTCTCAGAATGCATTTAGTTAAAAAGAAACTGCTTTTTCAGAGGTGCAACCCACTCTCTAAACTGGGAGAACTGCAGGGCCTTGTCTCCCATTTCTTATTCCTTTTGTGCTCCTTAAGGAATTAAGGAGCATCTGCCCAAACAGCAGTAGCCAAAACACTGGCAGGTTTGCACAAACATGCCTTTCTCAACATTCAAGTATCCCTACTGGAAGAGATCCAAATGAGCATCTCCTTTCCACTCCCTGCCTTCTCTGAAAAGAGCATCCTCCAAAACAACAGACTTGACTCTAGTTTTAAGCACAGAGGCTTGAACGAACCAATATCAGCATGGGAAGAACTCTGCAAACTGTTCTGCATGATTACATTAAGTCTTACAGCAGTCTTCGTATGCCATGGGAATGCCTCCCTCAATACATCTGCTTCCAGAGGAAAGGAAAATTCACTACAAAAAATGCACAGAAGACTACACTAATACTGCATTTTCATACACACTCAGAAGGCTATCTCCCTGCACTGTCATGCTGCCCAATTAATTCTGACGGACACAGCTACTGTCATCTTGTGACTCTTTAAAGGTATAGAAACGGGGCAAAACAAAGCCAGGCAATATGATTTCACAGGAAAAAAAATATCCCAAAAGCGACAAGAATTGGTATCTGGGTGAAACATTTTATTATTTTCTAAGTGCTTTATAAAACATAAGAAATAGTCTATATATTTGAGTTCTTTAATTCCTCCCTTTATTTCCTTATATATAAGCAATTATATTATTATTTCTTTGACATCTTGCTCTTTGTCTCTCATTTGTCATCCATCAGAGGTTCCTGATTCTCAGATTATCCTGGTATCTTACACATCATTTTCCCCCAATACATCTTCTTCGAGGCTATTTATCCATCACAACCAGGGCTGACTGCAAATGGTACAAGCAAGACATGATAGGGCAGGCACAATGTGTAAGGGATGGGATACCTGGGAGTTTCTTCCACTGTAATCAGATAAATTTGATGCATCCTGTAATGACAGATCTAACTCAAGACTTTCAAAAGTAAATATTACATATATATCTGTGGAATTATAAAGCAAAGGAACAAAACATTTTTAACTGGAAGTCAACTAAACTTCGGCAGATGATCAGGTCAAGATGCAGACAGGAAGAACAGCTAGTTAGGGAGCCCAGACACCAAACACAAGTTTCATAGAAAATAAAGTTCAGCAGCTTTACTTACACTGTAAATAACACAAGATATTCCTGTGGACTTAATCGTATCCTCTTTAATAATAGTATGTCTGCGTGTTATGACATGCTGTGATACGCTGCAGCCCTCTGACACCAAACGGATGCCATACGAGAAAGGTTTGCACCAGGCTTGAGGACACTTATCAAAAGCAGATGCATGATTTTTGGTTTTAATGCCCAGCACTGTTTTATCTCAATATTTGACAGGTCTTTTTTTGTTCTTTTCTGTTATACCTCTAACTTCTTAGTTGACTCCAAACAGCACTGGGCTTAAGAGCTCTCCAGGGATGAAGTATTTGACATCAAATCATACCTTGGGTGGTGACAAATGCAGTTATGTGTGGGGAATTAAAAATACAGAGAGGAGAAACAAATCAACCGAGTTCAGTTTGGGAGTCTAGGACTGAATAAGAAATAAAACTCAGGAGTTCAGAGTTTCTAGACAGGCCTAGGTACAACTATCAGGTAAAAACATTGTTTTGAGTGTTTCCTTTTGTAACTATGCTCTTTACACCTGAGATTTGTCAATCCTAAGAAATTCAGTGAGTACAGAGTGTGATTCTTCCTGAACAGGCCTCCTCCCACAGAGACTCTGCTGGGGCTTCCCAGTCCAGTCATATTCTCTTCCAGCTCATTTTGCCTCTGTAATTCAGTCTCTTCTCATCTCCATAGGATGTGAGCAATTTGCTCCTGTACAAGTCATCTTCTATTTCCTGCCTGTCTACAGCAGAAACCCTGGGGAATCCTTGTGGCATTCCCCTGAGAAAGCACATAACCATAAAGGCAGAGGGTTATCAACTACGAGCTGCTTGTAAATAACAGACTATTGTGCATCTCAGATCCATTCTTACACAAGCATCAAAAACTCTGTGCAATTTGTTTTTCTTACACACACTGTGGTTTAGATATATTATAGATCAGCTAGAACCTCAACTCTCAATCTCTGTAAATACAAACAAGATGAAAGGAGCTCTAATATGTCTTATCATCATTATTAAAAAGGCATTAGGAAAAAAAAAACATGGATTTACCGGGGTTAGGAAGGAGGAGTCCTGCACTCCCCTTCCCAGTGGCTGCCGACAATACTGCAACCACAGCCTCCCTGGCAGCAGCAGGGCTGCCTGTGTTGTACTCCCTTCTAACCTCCCATATTACCTCTCATTTCTTCTGCCCTACTGGGAAAAGCAGGGTAAGAGCTCTCCTTGTGGGAGAGTTCTTAGTACCCCTTCCCCATTTACACTGGATCTGACCTCAGGGAATGTGTTTTCTGGATCTGGTTCACATACAATCTCCTCTACCTACAACCTGATGGCCAAACCAGACACCTAGAAAGCGTGCAGCAGGAATTTCCAGTAATTTGGCTCATTGAAATAATTTCACAGGCTCTCTGTTCAGGAAGCACACTGTAAGAACAGTGGCAAGATTGCAGGAGAGTCCAAATTCAAACCTCAGGTTGCAATCTGGCTGATTACATGGATTCCAAGGGCTGAGACTGACTTTCTGACCTGCAGTTTCTCCAGCATGCATTAAAAAAGCCTGTCTTATGAAAAGAAACCCTAAACTCTGCCTTCCAACAAATGATCTTTATACTTCTGAATTCTCAAAGCCTGCAGCATTTATACACAGCAGTCCTAATTTCATGGAAACATTACAATGCTATCCTCAATGCCTGAGCCATTAATCATGCAGAAGTTGTGAGTAAATCCTAGCATGCTACTCAGCCACCTAAATAACCTTTCTTGTTGCGAAGCATATGATTTTTAGCTGAGATAATAAAACAGTATCTTAAATTAACTTTAGCTTTCCATTCTCTAAATTAAGGCTAATAGCTAAAAGCCATTATTATAAACCAAACTGCCACCACTGAAACAGTAAACTTACAGATGATGACAGTCTCTGAAGAGATGCAACTGCAAGTCCAGAACTTTACATCTCAACTTACCTAAGCTGCTTTGCATAGCTGAGTTCAATCTCTGTTCTTTCTTTCACAAACTTGATGAACTTTTCCAGCACATCAATACCCCATTGCGTGTGTTTTTCTAAGTTGTCAAACTGGTCCTGCAATGAATCAAACAAAATAGTTTAGTCTCGTTGCACATAGAGATAACTAAAAATAATTTCTGAAGCACATATCACCAAAGAAAGTGTTATGAATATTTTCCATTACCACAGATGGACATTTCTGTAGCAACATAGGTTTTTAATCAACAGAAACCTGTCTTTTAACATGAAACCCACTCACTAACATTCTTCATTCCTCACTTCTGAATCAGTGTCATTTCAGAAGTCCTAGCAATTTGGCTGAACACAGTCTTCTAATACAAAGTCATACTTCAACAAAGGATAAGGAATAGATACTCCTGCCAGTATCTTGCTTTACTCTGAAGAGCTAACAAAAGTTCCATGAATTTGGTGGCTTCTACTAGCTAATAACTCTGAATTTTGCCTGAAAAAAAATTACAGATTTAGACTCCAGCTCTGTGCAAGTTATATATTTAAAATATTCCAAACAGCTAAATCTTTTTACAGAGTTTTTATAGACTGTTTTGTTCTAAAACAGAAGACATGCTAACAAATGATGCCACAAAAATGACATTAGCGATGTTTACAGCTAGTTTTCTTGTCTCCCGCCATTATCATACAGATGCTGCTTTGTTCTTCAAATATTGTTGCCCTCAGAAACGGTCACACATGTTTTCAATAAAACCTTTTTCAACCAACAACATTCCACAAGTCAGCTTGGGATTTGCAAATGCCAACAGAAATTAAGCAACTCTAAATCCAAATTAATTACCCAAGCCAGCTTATTCCAATCTGCAGATTTAACCTAAAATTACTTTCTTCCTTAAGATTTGGTTACTTCAATAGCACTCAGATTCTATAACCATCCAACCCACATGTCATTGCAGAAGTTGGTGTTTGTACAACACTTGAGAAATAGTTTTTCAACTGTGATACACTGAATACTCATCCTGACAGAAACATAGCGTAAACAAGGTCTTTAATATCAGCCTGACTTATCTGGTAGCATTTTCCATTACAGTTCATAGGGAAAATACAGAATAAGCTCATACATCTGCAGTACAAAGACTGGGTTTACAACATTCTCCAATAGATTTGGGTCAGATGCTTTGCTGCCATAAGCTCCTGACAGAAGTGATGCTTCTTTCTGCCTGTCCAAGGTTTGGTCTTGTGACTTGCAGTCTGCAGAGCTATCACTGGATGTTATCTAAGCCATGCAAAACCACTTCCTTTGATGAACAGAGCAGAAACGTAACAGAAAACTACTACAAAGTCTAGTTCATTGCCTAGTTTATTAATATATTGCTTCTAAGCAAATACCACTTTGTGCTCTGTAGCATATTTCGCTCTGACGGTAAGTTACATCAGCATCAGGAGAGATTCTTCCAGCACTGAACAGCTGTGTGCACAGAAGGGGCTACTTGCTAACAAAACTGCTTCAAGTGTATTAAAGGGAGAAACAGAAACTGTGTTAGAGAAGGCAATTTGCAAAACCCTGGCAAGAAGCAAGTTAAACCAGCAGGTAATATGCATGGAATAGGACACAGGGTTTGTGTATCTTAGTATTTACTCTCGTTTAGCACAAGGTACTCTTTAAACTAATTCAGCCAAACCAGACCAGGCTTCAATTTAAATGATGTCAGTTTTAGTCAATTAAAGAGGCACTTGGGGCAGAACAGCAGAAGGGCAATAGTATAAAGTTACCAAAAATAGTAAAGAATTTCTCCAGGAACTAAGAAAAACTGAAAACGAGTACCCAGAAAGAAAAAATAAAAATAAATATTCAAACTACACAAAAGCCTGACTTCCAGCAATATGAATCACCCTCAAACTCATATAGCATCATTAGCTCAAAAAGAGAATGTACGTATTCTGCAGAAAGGGAAGATGCGAACTAAGCCAGTACATATTTACATATAGGTAAATCCTCATTTCAGATGATTTCACAGCTGGGCAGAATACAAAGATGACAAGAGGAACATCACTGACCTGTCCTCCCCTGGAGGGATCAGATAAGGACAGAACACCTTGCACTGTTTGTGTCAGCAGAGAGGCACCTTCTGCTCTCCTTCAAACATACCACTAGTACCTCTCTCAGATTATGCTGGCGTCAAGAAAGCAGTGCAAACACGGCCTCATGAAGGTCGCTGATAAGGAGGTATTGCAGCTATCCCACACCCTGCTCTTCCAACCATTTACATTGTTTAACATAAGCCCAGGCATATAAAATAAGTCCCCCACAAGGCAGGCCATTACTCACAAGTTTGCATGCGTTCACACACACTCCCACCTTTGAGAAGGGAAATCCACTCCCTAATCCCTATAAGCAAATTAAACCACCTTCATCAGATAAACCATACTTATAGCAAGAAACCAACTTGGAGTCCTGCTGTAACCCCATCCAAAGAGGAAAGGTCATGGTTTCCCATCGGAAAGAATGTCTTCCAAGGAGATCCTTCCCTTCAAGATAACTCAGACTGCAGACTACATAGAAAGATGGAGCAGGCTCACCCTGGAAAGGCAACCTTAGCAATGGCTTGTCCAAAAGCATTGTTCCTCTCCCCCCCCATCCCACTGACTCAATTCTCAGAGCATCATTTAGATCCGAATATGAATAAAAACCTGAAAATGGCTCCAGGTAGCTGCCTTGGTTTGGTCTGTTATCCCACAGATGGATCTGCTGGAGTGTTTCAGGGGTCTCCCTATGTCAAGTTTGGCAAAAGAGAACTCCATGATGGCCAGTGCAAAGGCAAATGCACAATAGTGCAGCGGTCAGGCAGACCAAAAGTGTTAAGATGCTGACTTTCTATTTATGAAGTGAGCAGAGACACTAGTCCCGCCTCAAGCTGTAATCAGAAGAACCTCAACCATATAAACGACAAGCACTGACCACCACTATCAACCAGCAAGGCAAGGTGAAATTCAGCTTTCTGCAAACTTTGCTAAGGAGAAAAAGAGATCTTCTTCTGATAATGGAACAGCTTTTGGCCATTTCACTCAGCAGCCAATGCCCCACAACAGCGTGTTACACTGGGGTCATGTACACAAGTATTTGTTCTCTTTTCTGCTCCTTAAGGAAGAAAAAAGGCAGCAAAACTGGCAACGCCATCACTTGCCGAGCATGAGTTTCCAAAGGAAAGGCACAGCAGCCAGAGGGACCCAACATAGATCGTCTTTTCCTTGGCTCATGGATCTGCTCAGCAAGCTGAAGGTAGGCAAGGGCTCAGCATCAAAGCTAATGAATCATTGGGATGACAGTACACAGAATACTTTGATCATAACACACAACCTTTAATTCACGGAATGCCAAAGTCCAGGGATATATGCAATCAATGCAAAACCAGAGCTTCTAAAAAGGAGATTTGAGAGTAGTTAATATCATGTCTTCCAACAGCTCATACTGAGAAGCTTTTTCTTTAAATTGATTTAGTATTTCCAAAGTTCATTACAAAAATGCATTATTACATGGAATCTCAGGAGTTAAAAAGCCTCAACCATTCTGTGGCAAATCTGGTCTAATTTTAGTATTAATATTTCCACCTTTCTCTGTAAGGGACAACCTCCCACAACCACAAAAGATTCCCAGACATCAGAACTAAGCTTCATTTCAGTTTTCACCAAAAAGTCAGATCATTTTATAGCTTAAAAAAAGAGCTGTTCACCATAATTAGACCTCATAAGGGGGCAATGTCATCAGGAAATAGCTAACACTTGGTTAACTTAATGAGAAACTTCTCATTCTCAAACAGTAAAACTCAATGAGGATTTTCAAACAAAGATCAATGAAGGTATCAGTGTCCCTCTGAAGCCAAGAAAAGCTGGTGGCTGGGGAAGCACCTAACTTCCAAATTGAAGCAAGAGTGCAGCTTGTGAGCTGTCTTGGCTCCGAAGGAACTTGGCTGTGCAGCCCAGAGTAGTCTAATGAGAGTTGTACATGGTTTCAGCTCAAAGCATGCCATCCCTGCCAGTGACAGATACAGGTTTAGCAGGTAAAGTGTGCCACCAGAGTCATGTGGGTTTAGTCATGGGCTGGGAGATGGCCCGAGAACCTCCATGAGCTGCAGTTTCACTTTTCAGTTCCAGTATACATGCTCTCCTGGGTTCATTTTTGCAGCCTCCTCACCCCGCCAGTTAAGGATAACATTAGGAAACAATGAATTCCACAAGGCTTTAGCATTCTTCAAGAAAAGCAAGAAAACAGGACAGGAAGCATGACAGTGTTCAGTGAGAACGCTCCTACCCGACCACAGTGAGGGGTGGAAACAAAAGGTCACTTTGCACCTGTTTTCTCTGAAAAACAACCCCCAAAACACGCTCTAGAAGCAGTCACTACTCACTTCTGACTCAACACGCTGGCTGGCTAAGAACTAAGAGCATTCTTGAGCAAAACACAGCACTGACCATGAGCCATGTATCGCACAGACTACTGCCACAGCTTCACGTTATTGTCTACATCCTTTGGCCCTCCAACCTGCCAAATCTCATGTTCTCCCACTTTCACATCCCTGTAATATCAACAGATTAAGCAGCAAGGACTTTCGATTGTTAATCAAGATGCGCACATAATTAAACTGCTCATACAGGTGTAACTTACTCCTCTTCATCAGATTCCGCTGGCTTCCCAATGAAAGCAACACATGCCAGTACAAACACTTCAAGCCTTCCCCAAGTGATGGAGGAGTCTGAACCCACCTGACCTCACATGGGTGGAAAAGCAGAGCCTCTGCCACAAGGCATGTGCAACAGTGTCTTCATATTTGTTCAAAGTTTAACACATTCTTGGCCCTACACACAAAAACTGAAGCTCAAAAGAACTTTAGTAATTAACTTGAACGGGAATTGGACATCCAGGTACCCAGAATGCTTTGGCAGGTTTATCTCCAAGGCAAAACGTGTTTCCAACTTCGTTTCTGCTGCCCAAATAACCTCATATTCATGGATTATTTCTGAAACTGGGCTGCATGCTTGTTACATTGACTATGCTTAAAATGGAAATAGTGCTGCCCATTTGCTTTCCTTCATTTTAATGGCTACTTTAGGCTGTCAAATCCCCTCACTTCTTAACTGTTCTCCTGAAGCCACATTCCTCAGCTACGCAAAGTATTTTGAGAAGAAGAAACTGAGCCACTAAAGCTTTCTTCCCATTTCTAAGTCACATAACACGGAGTACAACCAATTATTGAGCAATAAAGAAAGTGCTATTCGTGTGGCCTTTGAAGATCAGCTCAGTGAGAGATTCCTTCCTCTTTCAAGGGTGTTTCCATCTATTGTGAAATAGTTCCACATAAGGCTCGTTCACATCTAAGTCACTTTAATGGGGATGGGACCTTTATTTGCCACCAAGGGGCTTCAGCATTAACATCACTGAAATAAAGGGGGTGTCCTCACTCTTCTCTTGAGTTATAGTCTCAGTTTCTGCAGTCAGACACCACTTGCCCGGGGTCACTGTTGTCCCATGTTCAGTAACTGCTTTTCAGGTAGACAGATGATGTGGATTCCAGCTCCACCACACAGCTGGGCCAGAAGTCCTGGGATTTCTATTTGGTTTCTAGTGTGAACAAAACATTAGATGTTGGGAGACTTCACTAATTCAATATGCAGTTTTAATCAGCATGTCAAACTTGCTCAGATTAGACTTAAATGGCACTGTTTACCCTACAGTAACCAGGCTGAACTGGCACCCATCACACTGTCACTCTTCCTGCTGTTTTCACAGGTACATGTGCAGGAATGTGAAATGAAGAATGCTAATACAGAGACAAGTCATGAAGAAAGACCATGCTAAAAATTCAGATGCTAACAACAAGAAAAACAAAGCCTTTATGTTTAGCATACTCCTCCTATCATTCCAATCCAGCAGCTTAATAAAAGACCAACGACTTAAAGGTGGAAAACATTCAGGTATTTTCTACTGCCTCATTCTTCCGGGAGTTTGATTCCTTTTCCTTCCAAAATTACTTGTTTATCTGCTGTTCTGAAAACATAAGTAGGAGCAGGGGAATTTAACACTGATTTTTACCTCTGGTTCATACTTTCTCCTCCCACATCCCACTTATTGGGGTTTTTTTTAAACAGTCTCACCCATTTCCATAAGCAAAAGAATTAAAGTGAAGATCAAGAATACATCACCGTGTCCAAATTCTAATTTTGGATTCCATGGTTTAACAACTTCTAATTATAAAAATAATTAACAAGACGACGAGACCTTCACAGCCTCGGTGAAGTCCCATACGGCACCCCAGTGCTAGCGGAGCACAGCAGAATTCAGATCATCCACCCTCAGAGACCTACAATAAAGCTATATGCTAATGGTAAGTCTCCAGGCAAATTAATAATGAAAATGAAATACAGCCTACCACTGCAAAAGCCTTCCAGAAAACAGAGATGAGCAGAAAAAGGAAAGCACTGCAGCCTCTGTTGACTCAGCCACGACTGATGAGAGACAACTTCCCACACAAAACTGGTCAGCCATAATCAGTGAAATCCTCAGTTAATGACAACTAAAATATCTGTGTTTAACCATGTGAAGTATGTTATGTATGAAATGGAGTACAGGACACTAACCTTTTGTTTCATGCAGCACAGGCACAGAGGACTAATAGCACCACAGAAGACACACCGATGGGACAGGGAGACCATCTCCTTTTGGTCTGCATTCAAAGGATGCTGTGGCTTCACAGGTTGTTTTCTGCATCGACCCTTCATTACCCTGGTGTATCCGGTTCTCACTTACAAAACCATTTATGATCACATGCATTTTTCATGCAGATCTCCCATCCATCCACATGTGTGTCCTGGGTTCACTTCATTTTACCCTTTAAGTAGCAAAACTCTTCCTGACCTTTCACCCTAAACAGGGATATTTCTGCTTGAGCTGAGTAGAAAATACTGCAGGAAAAAAAAAATCCATTCACTTTCCCACCTCCATTCTCCCTTCATTGTTACCTCTTAAACTCATCTTTCCATAAAGTCCAAAAGGTTTTTAACTGTCTCTTCTGATTCACCTCAGAACTTGATTTAGTTCAGAGAAAACAGAAACAAAAAGCAAGTTTCTGTGCTGCACCTTTAGGCAAGTGAGTGCATTTCAAACTTGGAACGAAGGGAAATCCCAGAAATTGAGTGGAAACAGACTATGTTTGCTGTTGAAATATCTTTTATGTTGCTAGCCAAACTCACCTCTAATTGTCCTACTTGTTCTAATAAATACGAGGAATTAAGCAGTTTCTGGTCTACATTTCAGCCTTGAAATGCTTACTCTTCAGCATTTTGCTGAAGCTGAAAAGCAAAACCAAGTTGCACTGCTCATGCCGATTTTAATTTGGATTTAAAATCAAGATGCCCCAGTATAATAGCAAGCAAAGTGTTGCCACAGGGAGTAACCCTCTTAACTGCTCCCGAGACAAAACACATTCATCCCCACCCAGAAAAACACCTTCCACAAACTCAAGAGTGACCCCTCCTGCTACTGAAGCAGAAGTGCTGTCGCAGGGACAGGTTTCGGCCATGCCCTGACCCTGCCTTGATGGAAACCTGACTGAAGTCAAACAAGGAGCACTTCTGGAAGAGGCCAGCTGCACGTATGGCACAGAGACCAGTGCCAGAAGAGGAAGATGAACATTATAACCCCACTGAGACAAGAAGCACAACCAGATCGTCAAGGTTGACAGGGAACAAATTAAATTGCAACATCTAACAAAAAGACCCACCTACAGTGAAGCTGTGTAGGTACATCCCCCAGTAACAACAATGCTGAGCTTGTCTTCACTCTAGTGTATGTTAAACCTCGTTGTAGGAAAGATTATGCACAACACCAGACTCTAAAACACAGTGGTAGGTTACAGGGAGCACAACAAACACCAATGCAAAGCTAGCTTGCGAGCTCTGAAGGCAAAGGGCGGGGGAGCAACTCCCTCAACAGTAGCACAGAGCATCCAGTGAGCAACACAATGGGTCAACAGGAGCACAGCCCAAATACCCACCTCCATGACCCACTTTAACACCTATTATGGAAGCTTTGCAAAACCAGACTTGTGGTTCATGGGAGGACGCTTCCCTGTGTGAGTACAACCAGTGTCATCGACTGCCAGTACACTTGCGCACACACCATGTCTCAGTGCCTAGCTCTTTCTGCTGACAGCTCAAACCATGAACTGAAACTACTCCTTCCTGCAACAGCCAGAATCCTCTGAGTCACTGCTGGCCAGTAGTGGTGCTCCAGGAGGAGCAGGTGCTCCTGCAGGAAACCTGCTCCTGGCTCCAAGAGCTGCTCTTACCACTACACCTAACAGCCTTCCTCACAGGGGCCCTCTGGATACTGGTGTTAAACCAAGCCTTCTCCTCCCCCTTAGCCTATGTAGCCTACAAAGGATGTGGTAAACAGAACTTGTGGTCCCTCTATAGCAACAGGGTAAGCAACAGTGCAAGCAACAGTGCTAACACAGCAGCCAGGAAGGAAGGTGAGAGAGAGGATGTGCTACACCAGAGAGGATGCGGTTGCTGGTACTGCAGCAGCTTAAAAAGATGCCAAAAGAGGTAAGGCAACAGAAAGGAATGATTAATTCTGGGGAGTGGAAAACAGGAGGATGTGAACAACTCAACAGCAGCAGGATGGAGATGATGAGCAAGAAGGGATTAAAAGAATCAGCAGCTGAATCAAATGATACTGGATAGGTAGGGAAGTAACACTCTTTTTGCAGGCAAAAAGGCTAAGGGAAAGCATTGTTTTCTTGGAACAAGGGAGATTTTGATGTGAAATTACGTAGTTTACATACCCTGGATGACACGTGTGGAAGAACAGAATCCATCTAGAACAGAGCATTATAAAGGTGCTCTTTTTTATTCAATTACCAGAAAAGGTCATACAGAGGCACCATCTGCTGTGATCAATGGGAGATGCTTCTAAGAAACTTGCGCTACTTCTCTAGAAAAAGGAAATGTGCATCTGAAAGGTGTCAAAACTTCACGCTTTCAAAAATGTGTGTTAGTTTTCCTCAGGTAAGGAAAAGGTAACACTCAAAAAACAGTTTGCAGCGTCCAAGGATACTAATGTCCAAGCACAGTAATAGATGGCTCTGCTGCAGCAGCAATTCATTTCCTTCAAATAAGATTATACATGTTGAGGTTTGAGGCACTGCATGTCTTCACCACAATGAGAACCATCTGTAATAAGCAGACCATTCAGAAATGAACGCTTCTTTTCAAGCACACAATTCTGCCTATAAAATACATGCAAGAAACCCCAGAATGGGACACAGTTTTGTTTCAAAATACACTATAATGTGCAAATTATAACCCAGGATATAAGAAAGCTCTTAAAAAGCAAGATAATAAGAGAGAAACCTCAACTAATGCCAGATGTTAGGTCAGAAATGCCAAAAACTGATTGAAGGGCTGAATGCATTTCAACCTTTTTCTGTACATGTTCAGTTCTTTAAGCTGAAAACTAAAATGCACATGCTGCTTCTCCTTTTGGCAACACTAGTGTAATTCAACTGATTGAACTTATTCCTACCAAGTATGGGGATAAGCAGCACAATCAAGACCTTAAAATCCAGACTCACTCATTAAGCAAAGACTCCTAACTACTAAAATCTACTGGGGCCCAGAGAGACGATGCATTTCTACCATTAGCACTAATAATAATCAGAAAACTCATTAAAAAAACCAAAGCAGCAAAACAAAGCTATGCTAACCTCTTCCTTCTGCTCATCCTGGGGGAGCAGGAATGGGACAAGGATTTGGTTTTGCTGACAATACCCAGAGCTGCAGACTGAAAGCTGCACCAACCCGCAGGGATTTGCTGTTCTGTGTGTTATAAATGAGAGCTTTGAAAATGAGCAGATTCTGGTGCATTACCGCCCTGCTGCTGGGATAGGATAAATAATGAGCTGCAGTCCAGCCCCAGACCCGAGCTGCCTCCCATAGGACTTGCAGCATGGTAACAATGCTAAATATATGTTGTTGTTCCAGTAAGGTTTTTCAGTTGACAGTGTTGCAACTTCTCACTGCTCCCCAGCACCATCCCACTTCCCTAATTCAATACACACCCATTCTTGTACTCTGAAATTATTTGAACAAATGCAATTTTAGAACTAATTCCCAGTAAATCTTTTTGTGCCTGGCTGCATCTCTGGATTAACTGTTGACTGATTTTCATCCTCTTTTTCCATTCGGCAAAGCTCTCCCTTAATAATACCAGCTGTTAAAACAAAGATCAACAAGATCTTTTGCCCACACGGTTTCCCCTTTGGGCAGCTGTGTACTAATAATTAAAAAGGAACCATAGAGTGTTCCTGGTTATTGCATGGATAACTACAATAGAAAAACAAACAAGCCTCTGATCCATTTAGAAGACAACACACACACACAAACTAACGGCAATTCTGCCCTCTTATCCACAGCCATACTGAATTACAGCAGTGGAATCTTATTCACAAGAAAAATACTTCAAACCGTAGGAGGCTGTAGGAATGTATTTTGGGGAAACTTTTTGCCCAGTTTCCTTGTAAACCAGCGTCATACTGGATTCATCATGTTGAATATCTGGGCTGTCCTAAGCTTTCCCAAAGTTGAGCTTGCTCAGCCTGAAGAAGGGAAGGCTGCTTAAGGAGAGACCTCAGAGCAGCTCCAAATGCCTAAAGGGACTACAAGAAACCTGGAGAGGGGCTTTGGACAAGGGCCTGCAGGGACAGGCCAAGGGGAATGGCTTTAACCTGCCAGAGGGGAG